>JAQMWT010000461.1:0-37344 GCA_029834535.1 Chrysophaeum taylorii | reverse complement strand
TGAAGAGATATGACCATTTAACCAAATCGGTTTCGACATGGTAAGGTAATCGTCGTAATGAGAGCGAGTAAGGCGGAGCTGTTTCTGGAAGATGAGAGAACCAGAATTGCCTGTCACATACGTGTCAAAGCTGTCGTCCTGAGTGTAGCGTGGGACAGCTGAAGCTAGGCTATGAGCGTCTAAAATGATGTGGGTGTAATCGTAGTGCGATGGTGATATCTTTATAAAGTTGTCTGGGGTTGGCCATAAATATGAAAACTCTAAATTTGCTGTAGGTTGGGGTTCGTAGTCTCGTGTAAGTCGCCAGTGGCTATCATCGAAAGATGATTGGGCGGAGACTGAGGTTTGCGAGTGTATCGCGTATGATGGTGGATACAGGCGTGTGTCCTGTGCTGACGAGTCGGTGCCCTGTGCAGAAAATGCAGAAGAGTTGGGCAACAGAAGAAAATGCCTGAAGGCGATGGACTGCTTGAAGATAGTGTCCGTGCCAGGGGGAGAGTTGACTTCGAAGGTATGGTCAAAGTCGCATCTTTCGTGTTCTATGTTGCAAAGTGATCCTGAACTGTGACAATCGACTGATCCATTCATTTCATGTCCGGAGTCGTTTTCATCAGAATCAAACGAAACGTTTTCACCAGAATCAAACTTCCCTTGATGTACAAGCGCGAGGGAGCGTGGTGCATCCCTGGTGAATCGTGCAGTGACTGAAAGGGGAGACATTCGACAGAAGGGTGTTGTCGATATGCGAGATCTGTACAGTTTACAACGTGTAGGGGGGAGCGTTGCTTCAAGAGAGGATTGATCTGTGGACGGGGGATGTCCGAAGAATGAACATGATGTGAGGTCCTGTCCATAATGCGAGAACTGTCCGGCAATGAGTCATGTGAGAGACTGTGGCTAGCAGCGAGAAGATGTGATGGAATGAAGAATGAATAGTCATGGCAGTTAACTTCCTTGATTCGTAACACAACTGGTGGAGCGCGGTGTGCGGCAGTGAGATGCGGTGGAATGCTTAGGCAGAAGCGCGTGTCCACCTGTGGAGATTGGGAGTTATCCTCGCGGGTGCTACGGAAAGCGACGGTTAGTGCGAAACGCAATGGCGGCTGTTGGGCTCAGCGTTCTGCAATATGGAACCTGCAGTGCGAACGGAGAGGAGCGAACCGAGTGCGCCATAAGAGCGTAATACGCTGTGCTGTCTGAGCTGTGTCCGAAGCATGATTCCAATGTCGACAGATGCGAGATATGATCAGAACTGGACGAGGATTTCGCGTGAAGTTGTGTTGTAACCGAACCATAGTGGTGCAGAGCTTCAACGTCAAGCATAGTGCTGGGAGGGACGCGAAGAGATGAAAGGACTCTGCGTGCGGCATCATCTGGTGGCGGGCATTTATTGCGCGAGACTAGCGATAACTGCGACGTGTGGCTTTGGCGTGACTGAACTTCGTTTGCATATAGCAGCATGCTGGATAAAATCGAGCGAGGGTGGAATGCTGAAATTTGAGAGGTGTGACCTGCGAGAGACTGACGGAAGAGCGTGGGTGGCTCTGAATTGCATTGATGACGGAACTTTGTGTCATCACAAATCGTCGGGGATTTGGTCGTCGGGAGTCGCGTTGAAGCGAGGAGGAACGACGAATACTCATCAGGTCTTGGCGTGTGACGGGGTCCTTAGGAAGAGGGACTTCGGTACGTGCCTTGAAGTGAATTCCGATGTAGGCAGAGTAGCCATAGGAGGCATGACTGATGCGAATCGAAACGAATCTTGTCGTCGGTGGAAAACTAATGCGCCCTCGTAATTCGAACTGGGTGAAATCTTCGAATTGCCGGTGAGACCGATAGAACGTGATTGCGAAACGAGCGCAGAGCCGGGCGGCGGTCGGAGGAGGCGCTTCAGCGGTGGATGAGACGACAGTGTTCTGCGTATCTTGAATCAAAAGTGTTCGGGCATCGTACGCGACAAGCGAGCGTGCGTCTCAGTTGACTGTGAGTGTACCATGGGTATGGCGCAATGTTCGTAGTCTAAACCGAGAGGGGCGGTGAGCGTGCCGTCGCGAGTGCAGTAGCCTGTGCGGTGTCTGGGCTTTAATCGGAATATGACATATGACGTCATACAAAGCGATGGGAGCTGAATCAGACGGTGGGACTGGCTAGTAGTGCCGGGAGCAGCATGTCGGGGTGGCGCTCAGAGATGAGGGTGGAACGCAGTCCACTTCTATCTTGGTTGCCGTGTGTCGCGGTACTATGGGCGTAAATGACATGAAGTAAATGCTTGTGTCCCAAACGAGAATGCGGTTATAGTCGCATGGGGAGGTTTCGTTTTGTCTCTGCTGCAGTCAAATGCTTTGGAGGAAACCAATGGAGAAACCACGAGCACACGGGTGGCGTCTGGTGGCCAAAGTTCCTGTGGGATTGGTTGAGGTGACTCCAAAGTAGGATTCCTTCTTGGGTATGACTCAAGCGTTGCAATGAGTTCATGCTCGAGATCATAGTCGTCCATTAGATGACTTGGGGTGGTCGCGAATGAGCGATACGTCGACCTGGTGTCAGGGGAGACCGAGGTGGTGCAGTGACCTGACTGGCTGAGGTAGCCGTGCTGGTAAGATTCCAGCGGGTGCGCATAACTCTGCAGAGTGCTGACATTGGCTTGTGCCTGATCTGCGGTCGTGCAGGGAGGCAAGATCGTCTGTGCAAATGCGGATTGCAGCGACAGGGAAGGGTCAGGTGCCTGGGGGGCTGAGAGGCGGCCTTTGTCTTCCAGAGGCGAAGGGAACAAGTAAAGCTGTAGCTTCGTCTCGTCGTAATCAGATAGGCGCAATGAGCTTGTGCGCGTGATCGTGGTGCGCTTACCTGTGTCTTCAAGATGTACCTCTGTGTCCTGTGGTGGTGCTTCTGCGAGCGGGACGTATCTTAAGGATTGGTCCATTGGATGGGGTGCATCAGCTATGAATGAGACAGGAGCCAGTAGCAGTGCAAGGTCAGGTGACAGAGCGTTTGCGTGGTCGAGTAATTGAGCGTTGGACCTGAGCATCGTCTGCATAGTCTGGAACCGTGCTGTGCAGTTGGTTTGCGTTGTCTCGTCTGCTACATCAACGAGCTGGCTGGTGTAGCTGGCCGTTGTGGTCTTATCTTTCGTCTTGTCGTCCAATAGAGACTGCGAGATAGTAGTTGCTATGTGCGAGACTTTAAGTAGCTGTTGAGCAGCTGAGAGCTGAGTGCTCTCTTGTCTGGCAGTTTCTGTTGCTTTGGAGTTCCAGAGACATGATTGCGCAGCTTCAGACGTCTTGGCATTGGGAATTGCCATAAAGAAACTCGTAAGTTCAAAGTCGGACGTCGGATAATGCATCATCGAAAGACCTGTGAGGTCACCAATTGAAATACGCCCTCGTAAGGCGTGCGCGACGTGGTGCGGGCGCGAGCGACTTATGTTGGTGATCTGAAGGTCGTGAGATACGTTGCGGCGCGGAGTGTCGGTGGAAATGACGAGTGTCGTGGTGTTAGAGGCGGTGACGCGGAGAGCATCGAAGCGTGTCGTGCTCCGAGAGCAAAGCGCGTGATGCGGGTGGTCCGAAGTCAGTGCCAAAAGGAGTGTGGCTCGCGGCTGACCTGTCTGCAAGGTAGGGCAGATGGGCGCGTGAGCTGAGATCCCGTGGTGGAGAGTATCCGGCCTGAAATGCTTGGGGTCCAGTGCGGGAATTCGAAAAGAGGGGTCGCCGAAGGAGAGTGCAGTTGAACGAAGGGCGATGTAAGGCTCAGTCCTGCTGGGTGCATCCTCAATAGTGGAGATGCTGGGACCAGAGCGGTGAGTGCCGTAGCGACCAGGGTTGCCCTTAGGCGTGTTGAGCATTCGAAGGTGCGGGCATGTGACTTGCGTCCTCAAATGAGGAGTGACGTGCTGAGCGATAAGACGCTTTTGATGGAGGCAACGTACGTGTCTTGGGTGCATGTTTGTGGTGGAGCCGGCAGCTGGCGTGGAACGTTTGTCGTGCATTCCAGTGATGCGAAAATGCTTACAGAAGTGGTTCAGTTGGAGCGAGTCTGTGCATAGTGCGCGGAGAATGTTTCCTGAGAGCGCAACGTCGATTTTCCGGAGGCAGCGCAAGCGTGTGGCGTCCAGAAGAGAGCTATGCAAGGGGACATACAGGACCGAAGTGGTCGCAATGGAATCGTGCATAGTTTGCGGCTGATCGGGTCGTTCAGAACTCTCGAAATCTGTGTCTGTTACTGCAGCCATGGGAAAATCTTTCCCGAGGCTTGGTCGCGGTGAGACATAAGGATCGGCAGTCAAAAGGAGTGCGTACTCCGCCCGAAAGTTGGGGAGCGGGTGATCAGGTGCTGCGACTGGTGCTCGTGCGAAGACGTCCATCAAATCGTTACACGGTGGTCGCAGATGGGTCCATGCAACCTGCTGAGCAGTGTCATCCAGTGCATCCCACCGAGAAGGTGGATGGTGGGTGTAGCAGCAAGCGCCGGTGAGCGGTAGTGCGCGCCTGTCTTCGAGGAGGGGAGGCGGCGAGGCGGAACCAGCTTCGACGTGATCGGGAGCTGCTGATCGAGAGATATCGAATAAGGCGGGGATGCCTGGTGAATCTGAGCTGATACCTGCAGGTGCGGTGAGTGCCTGCGAGTATGGTGACCGTGGGACCGTTGCCAGCGTGTCTTGTCCTTGTGGGTACGGCATTGCGGGGGCATTGTGATGGTGCTTGGATCAAGCGGCTGATCTGGAATGGTCGAGGAGACCATCTTCGAGACTAGTGAAGTGGGTCTTGCTTCTTCGCTGTATGCATCATACCAGGGGGCTCAATCAGAGGGGATGTTGTCTGTCAGTGGCCTGCGGCTCTTGTGCCTGGGGCATAGAATACGGCGGAGCCTTAGGTTCTTGGGTGTGGTTGCCATAGTCGATGTAGGCATAATACTCGGGAACATCTCGAGGTGTCTTGTTCTTTGACTTGTCGAAAGTGGGAACGAGGTGGCTTGGTGTTCCTTCGACAAGATTGCTTCCTGGGCCGTTGTGTCCGAAGAGAGAATACGCCCTTGTGCATGTTTTGGCAGCATGATGGTGAGCATGACCGTCAGAGAAAGAGCTGTCTTTTGATAGTTCAGAACTTGTCGACTCTTGATGTGGGTGGTCTTGATTCTTGGTGGGGCTTTGCACGTGGTGATCGTCGCTGGTGGTAGGGGTACGGTCGCCGGTGTTGAATGTACGCCCTCGCAACTCGGACGTGGGGATGTGGTCGAGTTGGAATGAACCAGGTGGCTGATAAGGCGAGCGGGCTCAAAGGGGTTCAGGGGATGCCAGAGAGGCGAAGAGTGATTTGGGAGAGGAGGAGGGGCCAGAGATGGCGGGGTGTTGAGAACAGATAGGTGGAATGGGTGGTGAACCAGGAGAACCAGGTCCGGGGCATCCGTGGAGGTGTTGATGATACTCGGGGAGAATCGGGGGAGAGGCATTGGAGGTTGGTTCGGAAGGGGATGAAGGTTGGTTGTGGATGGGGAAAGGAGGTGAAAGATACGATGTAGCTTAATCTTGGGTGGGGTGGGTGGCATCCAATGAGGTAAGAATGGTTTGGAGGACGGCGTTGGGAGCTGCGGATGTCAGCGTGGGCAGTTTCGAGTGCCTTGAGCTGGGTGTGAGTGAGATGGGTGTTCGGCTTGGGAGGAGACCAGTTCGTCGGCTTGGATGGCGAGCTGGGCAGTGGCGAAAGCCAGGGCGGCGTCGGTGGTGGTGAGTCTGTTGGCTCTGGAGGACACACAAAGCGTCATCCTTGCGAACGAGCATGGCCTCGGTTGCGGCCAATTCAGCGGTTTGGGAGCGGAATGCAGCCATAGTGGCGGCCAAGTCGCGTTGGAATGCAGACGGAGGTGCATTGGAACTTTGAGAAAGGAGGTGGAGTGTTGCTTGAATGGGGACGGAGGAATGGTCGTAGTCGTGGTCACGCTTATGGAGGGGCAAATCGTAGGAACAGCGACTTTCGAAAGGTGAGGAAGGTCTGTCAGAATTTTGCGATGGTTGGGCGGCGGGAACTTGAGCCGCGGAAGGAGCTGTGGTAGAAATGGAAGTGCCGGGGCCGTCGCGGCCGTAGGTGGCATGGTCTTGTGGATGGAGAGGAAAGTCCCGAGGAGAGTGCTTTCTTGCGGAAGATGATGGATATCGGACAAGGGAATCCGACAGTGGGGCACCACGAGCACCTTGAGCCGCGGTGGGGTTTTGGTCAGGGATGAAGGTGCCGGGGCCGTCATGGCCGTATATGGCATGATCATCAAGGAGATGAGTGGAGGGGGTTGACGTGGATGTTGGGGGGGAACTTGTATATGTGGTGTAGCGGGAGTCGCCGATAGTGGGGAGTTAGGCTCCAATGAAGGAGGTGGAGGCTCCGGTGGGGTTGGCGGAGTGAAGGGAGTAATGGTTATTGGTGGTGGTGTGTTCAACATTTCTGGTGGTGCGATATTTGAACGAGGTGGAGTGTCCTCGTGAACGTGGGGTGTGCCAGGTTGTGGGAGTAACCTTGCCTGGGTCCGGAGGGAAGGCAGTGGGGTCTGAGACTTTGCCGTGGGGTGTTTGATATCCGATGAGGTTGTCGGCATGAGGGGGGGTGACCATCGAGATGATCGGTTGGTCTTGGGTCGCGACTTCGTGAGAAGTTTGCTTGTGCTCGAGGGGAGTTGCCGGAAGAACAGCTGGTTGGGGAGCTTGATCATCATAAGTTGCACGCCTTGATCATCCTAAGTTGCACGCCTTGATCATCATAAGTTGCACGCCTTGATCATCATAAGTTGCTCGTCTCGAGCTTCGATTGCGGCAGTGGTTTTGGCTCTGAGATCAGCGTAATCAGCGGCGATTCTGGCTTTGAGAATAGCTTGATCAGCGGCGGCGGCGGCGAGTTGATCCAAGAAATTAAGCTTTGCGCCGTCGTTGGCAATCAGCGGCGAACTGAGCAAATAAATCGGCTTGGAACTGTTGAACGAGAGGAGCTCGGCGCGTAGCGAATTGCGTCGCTACTTCCAGAAGCCGTTACGGTCTTAAAAGTCCGCTCCAGTGTCTCGGTCAGGAAGGCCACGTTTGCTGCCGGCCTCGCCGATATCTCCCTCGAAGTGTAGGACTTGGCCGGGGCTCTTTGTTTAGCCCCCAAGATGTCGCACTTCATGGATGTGCCCTCGCGGAATCTCGATCTGCGTCCAACGAGAGCGAAGCAAGGTGTTTCCCCTGTCGTGGAGATCAGATATTCGACGACGAGAGAGATGGGCGTGACCTCTCTTGACCTTGGCCAGAGCCTCGACGACATGACGCCGCAAGTCGAGCGCCATCTCGACGATTCTTATCGCGCTCTCGGGCAGTTTCGTTCCGAGCCAACTACTCATCCTCGCGCTGGTCGACTGCTTCGCCGTCGACCAGCTCGCGCCGTTGTCATCGACCCGCGCGGGGCTACGCTGATCGAGTCATCAAGCCCGCCAATCACACCATCCCTACTACTACCGCGGGCGACGACGCAGGAGATATTGCTCGAGGGGATGATGCTGCTGCTGCTGCCGTGGTGGTACTTGGTGGGTGCCTATAAATTGGCTTTCTCGGCGGTTCGTTTTGACGTTTTGAGGCAGCGGGAAAGCCGTCTTGAGCTGTTCATCCGTCTGATTCGCCTTCTTGGGGAAACTCGCCGATGTCCACGTAGCCAGAACCATTATTTTCGCGAAGGTGTGCAGGCAGCCCTCGCCCCGGGCCTTGATATGGTCTCGAGCGTGCGTGCGTGATGATGACGCGCGCCCTTGATCTGAAAGTCGACCTCGCCGAAGACGATGTCGCGGACTTCGGCCAAGAACTACTCGTGGTAGGCCTCGATCTCCTCGTTGACTGACGTCCAAGGCCTCGGGTAGTCGAGAGTACCACCACCACCAACTCGGCAGTTCGAGCACCTAACAGCTCAGGACCCAAGACGACCGACCTGCGACAGCCTCGGAGATTTCGGCCAGTGGCACGCGAAGTGCTAAAAGCTTCACGTAGAGCCGCCGCCGGAGCTTGGACGGCCAAGCCGTCTCTCTAGAGCCGGCACCATCTGGCTTCGAAGGCACCCAGATCTGCGCCCCTTGCTGATCAAGCTCCTCGACTCGCTTTTACCAGCCGCCGCACGACCTCTAACTCCTTTGGCCTCGGCGCGCCCTTCGGCGGCGGCGGCGGCGGCGGCGAAGAGAGATCCAGTTGAAGCGTAGCTGGACTGGAGCTTGCGGTACTCCTTCGGATTATTCGAACGCGAGAGCCGAGCACGGGTGCGTCTCTTGGCGGCCGCTTCCTCGCGTCCGTCTGCTGCCCCCTCGAGCTCTTCACGCTTGTTGAAGGCCTCTCGGCGTCGCGGGAGCGGTGCTTGGACTTGGCGTCCTTTCTGTCGGTTGATCAGCAGCTCCTCTCGAGCTGCGGCGACGCGGACAGCCTCCTCCAGCTGCAAAACTCGACCTGCTCTCGGCGCTCCGCAGCCACCACCACCTCAGCATTGCGAGCGTCGTCCGCCGCATCGCGGTCTCTCTCCTTCTGCAAACCGAGCTTTTGACTGCAATTCGAGGCGTAACGTCGCTAAGTACTTCTCAGAGTTGCGACAGCTGCTGCTGCTGCTGCTTTCGGCATTCCTTTCTTAGTCGGCCTACGCGGCGGCCCTCCCGACATCGACTATCGCTTCGGCGGCGGTGGACTGAGATATGCCGAGCCGAGCCGAGCCGAGCCGAGCCGAGCCGAGCCGAGCCGAGCCGAGCCGAGCCGAGCCGAGCCGAGCCGAGCCGAGCCGAGGCGAGGCGAGCCGAGCCTCGCCTCGCCTCCGGAAAGAAAGCCCTGCAGTTCGTGATGGTGGTTCGCCGCGAACATCAAGAGTCGTAGTGGAGCGATTCGACCGTGCCGTTACGGTCGGGCAATAGAAAGACGAAGACCGCGTCGTCGCCAGGACGAATAATGTTCAGATGCCGCGAGCGCGTCGGAGAGTCGGCGGTGGACTAATTGCGTGCACCTCGCTTGAACAGGCTTTCTCCGTTGGCGCGAAGTCCGTCCTTCCGGCAGACAGGGACCGGGTCGCTCGTGTGATCATGGTTTGCGTACGTACCCAGGGATCATAAATTTTGGGTAAAAACCCCTATGGTCAAATGTTGGGATCAAGTGTTTGTTAACGGTGCTACGTGGCTGCAACCCTGCTTGAAACCGCTCTAAAAAATAGAGGGACGCGCTAAGAGGTGGCAGTGCGCGTGGTGCTCGAAGGTTTTGGTGTGGGCACGCGCGCACAGAGGTGGTGGCAGCCGAGCCTGGAATGGCATCGCGCTTATTCGCGGCCGCGACGTCGAGCAGCAGAATTCGCGCTCGACGTAGTGGTCGGACCGGATTTCGTGGAAAAGAACGGGAGCCAAAAGCCCGCGGAGGGAAACCAGGCCCGCGTGCACTTTGTTTGAAGAGATACCGGGGGTGAAAAACAAACCTACGGCGGAAGGCCGGGCCGCGCGACAACATATCACAGCATCGAGGTGACCCCGCGCTCTTTAGGAGAAGGCGATGATGGGTCGTCCGGCCAGCCGCGTAACGCACGAAGTGGGTCTTGCGCGCCCCTCCACCCAAACACCGTGGCGCTTTACCGGACTCACGAGCTTCTTGGCATTGAAAACACCGTCGCGGCGCCGCAAAAAAAATCGTCTCGTCGTCGCACGCCTCGCGCGCCATATCGAACACACAGGACGTGTTCCGTCGCACTTCTTAAATTCCCTGTCAGCATCTTCAAGGCAGCGGCAAACACCGCGTTGAGTGAGTGAGTGGCTCCGCCATATGCTAAGCGCTGAGTTTTTTTTCTTGTCGTTTTTTTTTTTTTGTGTCGCGTGCGCCATCGACGCGTGATCACTCACCGCGCCACGTGTGCCCCATTAGTGACGTCACGACTTTTTGAGAAAACTGCTTATAGTGCACCACCCAATATTTATTTATGATCCCCGAGTACGTACGTAAAAAACCACGATCCCCCAAGGTAATTTTTTTTTCCTGGCAGAGAGTCGAGCACGCGTAGTGACATGAAGTTCACCGACAAAATTCAAGTCGAGGGACTCCGCCGCCCCCGCCGTCTCCTACAAGTCGCTGCTCGTAAAGAGGCCTGTGGCGTCGTGGCCTTGCGACACACCATCCTTTCGCCTTCGTACGGCACGGGGGATATACTGAGAATTTGTATGGTGGGCTCGAGGTATGTTTCTTTCGTTACCTTGGAACGCAACTTTTGGAGACACATCTATGGTTGCAGATTTTGAGACGAACTTATCTGCTCGCTACGGCGGTGGCTTTTCTTCTTCTTCTTTAATGACGCCTGCAAAGAAGAAGCAAGAAAGCGCGAAAAAAGCGGATGCGTTCCATACCGCAGTTTTATGCAGTATGCTCAAACCGATCACGCTTGTTTCAGTATGCCGAAATGCCATTTTCTCAGTCTCTCGTGCGTCAAAGCTCCCTCGAGGAGCTTGTTGTACTAAGTGCACATTCTCGCGAGTCACATCCAACACAAAAATTCGACGCCCTAAATTTGACACGAAGCGTGGCCAGAAATATGAGCCACACGAGATTTTTTTTTATTTACATCGGTTCACATTACAATACTCTCTTGGGTCTACGCGCGAGCAACGGGGCCCTCGCTGACCACGAGGATGCCCATCGTGGCAGCGCGGCCGTTGTTGTGAGCTCGATCGCACGTTTGCTCAGCTTCTCCTCGGCCGAGAGCGAATCCCTTCACCCAAAGTCCAGCGTGCCGTTGCGGAAGTCGCCCGGGAACTCGCCGGGAGCGGCACCGTTGGCCGAGTCCTTCGTCACGAAGAGCTCGACGAAGGCGACGATCTGGGCGATAACTGCCGGTTGGATCGCGGAGAAGGCACCAAAGCCCGTCGGGACGTCCGAGAACTTGGTGCCCGAGTAGTCGATGGTGCCCGGAAGGAAGATCCCCGCCTTGGTCGCGATCCAGGCCGAGGACGGCAAGCACGTCGTCGAGATGCGGCCGTGCTTGATCTCGACGTAGCGGAGGCGCTCGAATTTCTCCTGGTCGGCGTCGGCCGAGAGGATCAAAGAAGCCGAGCGGGGGCTGGACGCCGAGGTCGGTCTCGAAGGCCTTGCTGCGACGGTCTTGGGGGCTGCGCGGGAGGCGCGAAGGCAGCAGCCGACGACGACGACCTTGGAGAAGAAGAAGAAGATCCTTTTTTGTTATGAACCGTCGAAGCGAGAAACCGACGCCCAACGACGGCAGTGCTGTGGCTTTTGTACATAGGCCATCAGCTTCGGATCCTAGCACGCTGCTTGCGTCGTATCACAGCAAGCTGCTCGGGCACCTACGACCACCTCTCAACTCTCGCCATACAATAGTCGGCAAAAAATACGATGCGAAGGGGTGCCAACAACAACCGGAAGATCGCTGACACCCCTGTAGTGCTAATTCATCCGTAGGAGACTCGAAAAATACGACGACAAGGTTGATGTGATTTTTCGAAGAAGTTTGATCAAACCAAAATTAAATTAGGTTTGATTATTACCTGAATTCGAGTGCGTGCACATCACATCGAGCACCAGCACGACGACCTTCTTCGTATTTTTAATACCATCGTCTGCTGCACGTCGTCCGCGCATGCTCAACTCGACGTTGTTTTACCGTGGAGTCTCGCGTTCGCACGCTCTGGCTCGATATGGCCGTGCGGTCACCACCAGGCTCAGTGGCGCTGAATCCCCGCTTGGCCATGACGCTCTCTTGTCAGTTACCTCGATCTATTTTCGCTTCGTCTCGCCGGGCGGAATTCTATTGCCCAGTCTCGTAGATGCCATCAACTATCATTTATTTCCCCGTCGACTTCGAATAAATGTAGGAACGGCTCGAGCGCGGTTTAGGTCTCACGCCGCGTCGGGGTGTGTGGAGGATGGCTGCCTCATCCTCATCTTCATCTTCATCTGGCTGGCAAAAAAGTCCGTAGCTGTTGAGACTACTATTGTGCAGGAGATGCGTGCCATTTGTCTCGACGGCCGTACGCGACGTCGTCGACGCTTCGCTTGGTTCGACGCGTCTTCTACCCCCACGACGCTCGACAGCCTTGCGTGGACTGCCACTAGTCTGGGCCATGCTATCGCCAACAATCGCCTGCCTTCTCGCTCCTTGTTTGCACGACGCACTCCATCCATGATGGCAAAAAAAGACGACGACGATTTCAACTACGAGCACAGCCGCCCCTGCAGGGTAGTTAGTTAGTTAGTTAGTTAGTTAGTTAGTGCCACTCTACTCGTCCCTGTCCTCTTACGGCACAAAGAGCAGCAGCACGGTGTTCGTCGACACAGCGATTTCTGTGAGTGTGAGACTAAAGGGGTCATTTTTTCTCTCTATAGACGTCGTCTAAAGACGCTCCTCGAAGAACAGCCCAGCCGGCCTTTCTCGCCGTCCGCCAACGCTCGTCGCGACACAATGATCAATGAAGCGAAGGGCAATGTATGATAGAGGAGATAGAAGGGGAGAGCCAAGTTCTAGCCGTGCCGAGAGTACGTCCGGGCGAAGTAGTTCCGTCCTTAAATTCGCGAGGCGGCAAATTCGCGAGGCGGTCCTGGAGCAAGTCGCGTTGGAAGTCGTCTTGCTTCTGGAGACACCGGCAAACAACGATAGCGTACTCGTCAAGCAAGCGCCGCGAGGTACTTAGCGCGTGATCTCCCGCTCCTTATCAGCGAAAAATGGTCAAATCAGAAAACATCATCATCCGCGCGTGGTCGTACCATCCATCCTCGGGCATCTCCACCAGGGCGGACCTGAACAAGTCGTACTTGAGGATGTACGCGAGGTAGACGGCCACCTCTGGTTAGCAGAAAGCCTCAAAGTTCGCACGCGCGGAAAAGAAAATGGAAACTTCCAGATGTTCTTCGCGCCTAAGTTGAAGTTCAGCAGCAGCAGCAGCAGCACCTGGCGGACCCGAAGATCAAGGAGACCTTCTTCGTCCTTGCAACTAACTAACGAACTAACGAACTAACTGGGTGTGCTGTTTTTTAACGCGAGGGAGGACAGGACGAAGACGAAGACGAAGATGTGGTGGGGGGATTTGTGCGCGGAGTTCACCAAGGCCCCACCAACGTTGGCGTTACAAAGCCGAGAAAAAGTTGATCAAGGAGCGGGGATCAAGGCTGTCGCCGAGCAGGCGGAGGCAGGAAGGACGCGGGCAAGAATGACAAGGAGGACGTGAGTACGAGCGCGTGGTGGTCGAACAGCAACGGCAGGCTTTTGAGAATAAAGACCGCCCGTCGCCGCCGAGCGGAAAGAGAGGGCCGCCGAGCAGGGGAAGATCGAGTCTATCGGCAACGCTACGTTGAACACCGCCATGCAACGAATGTAGGGCTGCGAGTCGGGTGGGCAGCCGAAGAAGAAGAAGAGAGCGAAGGTTCCCCTTTCGCGTGCGGCTCCCGTGGTCGACTTGACGAAGCCGGGTGGTGTGACGATGACGGCGATTTCGACAAGGCTTTTGCCAAGTACCTGGAAAAGAAGGCAGAGGCCGAAGAAAAGAAGTTGGAGAAGGAGCGGATGGAAGTGGATAAGGCGCGGATCGAGAAAGATGCAGCGAACGAAGCGGCCAGCAAAGCAGATAGAACTCGTGCTGCAAGAACGTTTAACCACCAGAAGGAAGACCCAGTCAGAGAGCCCACCCTTTTCCATCCATAAAAAACAAACACTGCCGACGACGACGACGATTCTTAGACGGCGCTAAGAGATACGAGGTAATCCGGGAGATCTGGGGCGGGGCTGCCGAAGGAGCTGGCAGTTTCATGGCCGCAGACAGTTTCATGGCCGCAGACGCGGCAGTTTCACGGTCGCGACGTGGAAGAAGAAGAATTTGCCGCAAAGCTGAAGGCCCATTCATTCATTCATTCATTCCACGGGATATAGTTGAACCGCGTTTCAGCATCGGCGGGGAAAACAAAACAAACGCCCTCGAAAGCAGTTTGGAGGACGTCGTTGCGCGCGTAGCCCAAGTCGCCGAACATTATGTACTGGACCCCGTCCTGAACAGCTCCAAGTCGAAATTCCTCCACAATACCTGCTTCTTCTTCCCGTCTTCGCCGACGTCAACAATTCCGTCGAGATCGAGCTGGTCGACGAGCTCCTCGTAGAGAATCGGACTCGTGTCGTTTCCCATCGAAGGCGAACTAACGGACGTACGTTTTAAAGCCGCGATTCGAAAGCCCGTGCAGTCCGTCCGCACGCAGCTCCCTCGCGTGCCGGAGAAATCCATGTCGTTGCCATACAAGTACTTACAAGAGCGACGACCCGGTTTTTTTTTTTTACCATCCCAGCTGGGACATAAACAAATATACGAAGCGGATCGTGGAAGCATTTTTGGCGTGGTGAGACGGCCTTTTCGTTTCAGGAGGCGACGGCCGGCCTTTAGTGGAGAACTGTACCAGGCCACTATCTGGTCATCGTCCGAGCGGCCAGCAACAACCAAAAGTCGGCGGATCGGATCGGATCGGATCGGATGGTGCGCTCCTCCGGTCGGTCGGCCCAAAGCATGTTCCAGGCCGTCGGTGGCGTGGTTTAATCGAGAGGCGATCGTCGTTTTTTTTTTGCGCGCCAAAGATTCCTTTAAGCTTCGGTGGTATCCTCGGTCCCTTGGTTGGCAGACGTCTCTGAGCCGGCACGGACGTCAGACTTATTTGTTTATTTTCGGCAGGTACAAGCTATGTATGTCGTCGCCGCCGGGACCGAGATCTTCGCATTCGTGGACTGACTGCTTCGTGGTGACGGACGACTCGATTGTTGCTGCTGCTGCTGGGACCGCGCGCCGACGACGCCGATGGTTGGCTCTACCCATGCTTGCACGAGGCGGCCGGCCGAAAACGTTGGGAACTGGCTCGAGGATCTGGTGTTTCCCTTTGACTGAAGACTCCATCAGGATTGGCAGCTGCTCCGGTGCTTGCCTATCAACATCTCAGCTGCGAGTCGTATGCAACGCGATCATTTTGCGGATCCCCGACGAGCTCGTTGTTGTCAACATCACCAGCGCCTTCTACGACGAGTTCCTCAGGGCGGACTTCGCCGTCCTCGTGCCCGGCACCACCGACACCACAACCCGCACGGTTCTCGCGGGTCCGAATCCCGCCTCGATTGCGGTGCGCGTCGTGTGTCACCAATGGCGTAGACGAGACATGCTCATCGACCTGCTCGACAGTTCCGGCCGAATTCCTGCGGGCTGGGTCGCCCCCCCCGGCGAGACCGTATTTGTGTCCACTGGTACGAGCATTGCGAGCTGGCATGGTCGGTCGGTCGGTCGGTCGGTCGGTCATCAAAGTCTTAGTGAACAGTAATTTCAACAACTAACTAACTGTGTTACCCTTCAGCAGAGCGTGAGAACAGTAGTATAGTCTGTCCTCGAATCTGTCTCTCTTAAAGTTACGAGGACAGCCGGTCTGAATGAATGAATGAATGAATGAATAACACACCGTTTTCTTAAATCAAATTAGGTGCTGGTGCTAAAGTTAAGGGAACTAATAACCCTAGAATAGGGGGGGTACTAATAACCCTATTTCAGATTTTCTATCCTCTACGGATAGACCGAAATCAAATGGATCAAAAACTAAGCAGGGAGCGTCGTCTTACCATTTACAAGAATGTAGAGAGTGCTCTCGACAGAGTCGTACGGTGGAAGAAGAGTAGCTGAAGGAGTAACTTGATGAGAAGGCGGTCAGGAGGAGGTGGAGTAGTGAACACCACGGTTTTTTTTGAACTTGTGAAAAAAGAAATTGCGTGATAGGAGTTTTGAAAGGTAAAGAGTAGGACACCAGAGAGGACGAATGACCGAGGTGGTGGCTTGGTAGTCACGAATGCGAAATTCTCGTAAGTTGACGTATGACGAGAGGGAGCACTGACTTCTTTAGGATGATTAATTAGCGACACGTAGTGCGCTAGCGTTATCAATAAGCAGGGGAAATAGCGTGAGCTTGATCACACGAAAATAAATAAGGGTGGGAGGACAATAGCTGCTGGTCAAATACCAGTGACATTCATCGGCGGCTGCGCTGGCGGCGATGAGTTCAGCTTCCATGGTGTGCTTTTGGCAGTAAGAGTTTGACGTTTGCTAGACCAAAATACGAAATTGCCAAAGATTCGTAAGATACACGCACCAGAATTGAATCGCAAGCGAGGCTCAGAGCGGTCAACAAAACATGCATCAGTAAAACGAATAATAGGTAAACGAAGGTGATGCAGTTCAGAATAGCGGCTGATCAGATGCTGAATATAAAGGGGATAATAGAGTCGGATGAATAGTCGAGTGAATCAGTCGGAGTACCCTTTAAGTAGCGAAGTAAAACAGACAAGTGCAAAAGGTGGGTCTGATCAGGATTGTGCATGCATGCCCTTGCAGCATTTGTTGCACAAAGTGGTAATATCAGGCCGACTGACGAGTAAAATACTAGTGTGCCACAGTAGTGAGGAAAATGTTGGCGTAATACGTCTAAGGTAGGAGCCAAGTCTGAGAGAAGTTTAGCAGGAGGCTTTCGAGTGAGGATGTCCGAATAGGGGACGTCCATATTATGTAGGTTGAGCTTATGCTCAGCAAGCATCTTGGTGAGATCTTCGCTGCCTACATTCGTAGTGAGATGACCAGCCGAGACATTTTATTGGACATCGATACCAAGGAAGGATCTGATGTTGTCGTGCCACGTACCTTTGCCATATTCCTTCTCCAAAGCGGTGCGAAGAGGTTTGATTTTGGCGGTGTTGGTACCAGTGATCAATAGTCGTCATCGACTGAAACGGATAGTAGAACACCCATTTGTTTTGATAGATCGATCCCAATTGATATGGAGGCAAGTGTCGACTTGTGAGCGTTCGAACTCATGTTGGCGAAGAAACGAGTCGAGTTTGATGTTCCACAACAAAGCTGACTGCTTCAGGCCATAGAGAGCCTTGACGAGTCGGAGAGCGAGCTTGGACTCTGGATGGTTCTTCTGTATCATCTGCTGGATAAGATTTTGCGAGACACGTATTCCTCCTCCTCGAGGTAAGCCAATCCACGCTGCCGGGCGATCGAGCGCCGATTGGATGAATGCCTGCGGAATGTCCGCGTGTGCGACCGGGAGTTTGTGCTTCACAGCGATGGCGAGCAATAACCGGTTGGTGGCGAGCATCGCGGTCGGTGAAGATGTGGCATAAAAGTCAATGCCGACACGTGCCAAGAAACCTCGGGCAACTAGACGACGAGCTTCGTAGCGGTCTGGGGTGCCGTCAGCAAAATACTTGGTCTTCAGCACGAGTTTCGTCGTCGAGATAGACGAACGAAACGGTCTGGCGGTAAAGGTTCAAGCTTAAAGACACCGTTGAAGCACAAGCCTTCAATTTCATTGCGAATCGAAGCGGTATGCTTTAACTTACCTTCTTCGCGGAGTCGTCCTTTGAGTTCGACAATCTTTTCGGGCTCATAGACAATATCTTCAGCAGTCGCGAGTTGTAACACGACGTGATCGATGTGCTGCAAGTCATAGAGTCCATGACTTCTTGGAGAATATCTTGATTCGGATCACTTTGACTTAGAAAGAGGTGTCCGAGTTCGCCAGAATCATGCATGAAGGCATGCCTGTGACGAGAAGCTAGATGGTAGTGCTGATGCGCTGAGATGTCCCACAAAAGGGAGGAGCCCACACAACAGAATTCTTGGTTCCATTGACGGACGCGCATAGTACTCTGCCGGTGACAGTTCGTCATGGCACACGTAGCTCTCGAGAACAGAGTTGTCGTTGTCCTGGTGGTCGACCAATACAGATGAATGGTGCGGCTTCCTTGGGCAGTCGACACACAAGAGTTCCGCGTCGGTTTCTCTCTGCAGATCCAGTGCAGTGCCGCCCATGATACCGTAGTCTTGTGTGGTATTTGCTAGGAGACATCCTTTCGGGACATCGTTTGGCGGCTTAGCATCCCTTCTAATGTTGAGGTCAGATGCGATGCTGACGGCGTGGCCCTGGTGCAGAGCGCTGACACGGATGAGGAACATCAATGTGCTGGACATGTTGGCTGTGGCGCGAGCCGTGGATTGCTCCTGCTGGCATTTCCAGTTGCGACCATACTCGGGAGGCGAGAATGCGCGTTTGGTGAAGAGTGTTCCATCGTCAACACGTTTCACGACATAGAGTGTTGATCCTTAGGGACGCGGAATCCGCGTTCTTCCTTGAGATCTGCCTTGAGTTTGTCGCTCTGGTTGCGATGCACGAGAACTGGAGTAAAACCTGAATCGTCGAGAGCAACCTCTAGGCGATCTTTTCGTTTGGGCATCGGAATGCTACCATCCGGCGGGGGTGGCCGGTTGAGGAACGAAAAATCCTGTTCAGGTGTCTCGTCGCTGACGGGACTTGGATCGGCAGCGGGAGTTGGATCCGGTTCTTTGTGCTCGTCGTCATCTTCTTCAGGTTTATCATCATGGTCGTCATCTTGAGTCTCGCCCTCATCTATCGATTCCTGTCCAGCTTCAGGCATTTGCTGTTCGCTTATAGCTGGGAGCGGGTCCTCTTGTCGTGCCTCTGCTGGGATCTGTGCTCGAGTGCTTTGATCCGTTCGATCTCCTTGTTGCGGTTGACTGGCATGTCTGCGTCAACGTGAAAGTCGTTAGAGGTGACGATTTTTCCATATCCCCCTTGATGTACAAGCAGGATAGAGCTGTGAACATCACGGATAAATCGGTCCGTGCCGGGGAGGTTCGGGAGATAGTTGTTACTATGAAAGTAAGAGGCGAAGACGCTGGAGGGTTCCAGCTTGTGACTTTGACAGGTTCACCAAAGGGAAGGAGCTTTAAGAGCGGTGAAATGGGTGACATGATGCGCCGGGGGACGGTGCATGCCATGTTTGTGCGCGAGGGCAGTCCATGAGGGCGCTGGCTGTCGGCTTGGATCTTATGCAGTAGAGCAAATGGGTGATAATACTCGGCGGCAATAGACTTTCCTTCGATGCGTACGCTGCGAAGGTTGAGGAGGCGAACTACCGTGCCTCGGGTGTTTTCTTTGAAAATGTTTTCAGCAAAATTCCGCTGGTGGAGGTGGCGACCAAGGATTTGGAATTGGAGACCAAGCTGCACCTTGAGGGGGTAGAATGCTTCACAGCGAAAAGTTGAGAATGCATCAGATAATATGATTTTCACATTTACATCGAATTCGACCTTAATCACATTGACCACGTAGAGGATGCCAACCAGAACGTCCTGTGCGTCTCACAGTTTCCGCAGGAAATAGACCCACTTGTATGCCGAGATAATACACACGAAATGCATGATGTAACGAAATCCACCATAACATTTGCTGATGCTTGGGTATGAGACATCCATGTGGAGGTGTTGGCCAGGAGCATAGGCCAGTTCATTCTGTGACCAGGAATTATTGTTCTTGTGACTGAAGCTTACGTGCGATTGGCAGCGCTTGCATTCACTGCAGTCTTGCAGATACCGATCATCATCACCTGGGCGGAGATTCGTTACGTTAGCGGCAATCGTGCGGCGAAGAATCTCTGGTTGCTGGTGGTGTATGCGGTGCCAGCGAGTGACCAAAAGCACTCTTTTGGCGTGCTGAATGGTGCCGGGCTGGTGCAAGGGAGGCAGAGCAGCAGTCGAAGCGCTGGGGAGGGGGGGCTGGGTGGTTTGTCGACTCGGATTTTAGCAATGGTTGCCTCGGCAAGAAGCGTCTCGAGGTTTTTTGTCGTTTTTTTGCTTGGTTTGCGGATCGCATCACGGTGCGCATCTGCAACGGTACAATTGAAGAGGGAGGTGAGGTTGAGGTCCTCCTCTGCTAAGAGACGGCTGGAGATGCTCATGAAGAAGTCTGCAACCTGGGTGATGTCTCCGGGGGTGGGGATGCCATTGCATATTGTTGCCCATTCGATGTGAAAGTTCACGTGGTGGTGCGATTCGTGGAGTGCGAGAACAGCGCTGTACTTTGCCTGCAGCATATGGTGCGGGACGGCGTTGGCCAGTGCCTTGAACGCGAAGTACGGCGGGTGCTGTTTGAACAGTCGGAGCAGTTCCGGGTTTACCGAGTGGTGTCCAAACTTTGCGATTTCGTTGAGGGTCGCATAGCGGATGTGGTCTGGAGAGATCAGCAGCAGGGCGTTGGAGTAGCTCGTGTTGGTTGGGTACGAGCCAGTGACCGAGTAGCACTTGGTGCTTTTCTGAAGCGTGTCTCCGATGTGGCCGACATAGTCCGCGTAAGTGGGACGTGCTTTGGACATAATGAGTCCCTTGGGGTCATGTCATCGAGAGTAAGAATTCGCCCATGGTTGTGCAGTAATGTGAAAACCATAAGGTTGGAAATGGACGCCATGGTGGTGTAGGGGGTGCCGTCGGCGTCTAGACCGAGATCCGTGAAGGGCTTGGTGAAGCGTGCGAGCATTTGGCAGATGCGGGCATTCTCGGAAATCGAGAGTTTAGCCGAGGCGTTGGCAGGCGCGTAGGAAAAAGTGGCCTCGTGTTGGTAGTAGGTCAAGGTGGAGCACGGTGCCACGAAGGGCGGGGTTGGCGATCCAGAGATCGTCGTCGGGGATAGTGTTGCTGGGGTCCAGAAGGGGGACCATGCTCGGAGGAGATGTTAACCAAGGCGAAGCGTTTTTTTTCTCGAGGTTGTCATACTGTCGGTGAGCGGGTGCCGGGCATAGACAGCGAGATAGCGGGTCTTGCTGATGACGTCACCAAAAGCGGAGGAGGCATTGTAGACACCGGAGTGTCGGAAGTAGCCTAAGCGCTGATAGCATTTGGCGAGTTGGATGTACTCGTGATGAGTTCGGGGGTTGTTGTTGGAGGGACGTTCTCGACAATGGCGTAGGTCGGGAGCGTGCAGCGAACAAAGCGGATTAGTTCTGTGGCAAAAACGTCGGCTGTCACTGGAGTAGCCGTCATATTCTTTCATTTTACTCAAATGTTGACATGGCAGTGTGAATGAAAACCGCTAAGTCAAAATGAGGTAGTCGAATTTTGCCGATTTTTGCAGAGCGGCATTATTGAGCTGTCTGAGATCTGCATAATGGCTGAGCATGCGGGAAGAGTTGTTGGGCGCGAGCGCGCATAATAGGATGAATTTCACAGGTGACCACGACAGTAATACGGCCGTCGAAGCGTTTGCGAAAAGCGGAAAAACTTTTTTGGTGAATGAAGTCCACCTGCAATAATAGCTTTTTTTAGCGGAGGGGGTTGTGCTTGCACAGATAGATCCGCTGTGGTAGGAAATGCCTATTGGACGGACGACGGTACGCGGGAGGCGAATGAGATCAGATAAAAAGATGGAGAGATGTTGGAGCTTAGTGAAAATCTAACATGTGAGATTGCGAGCGTGTCTTTGCAACATGCTGTGTGATGTGTGCGAGTTCATCATCCTTGCGTGACATTTCTGTTCCAGCGTGGAAACTAACCACAGCGCGGAATGTTTGCTTTGGACGAGACTGCAGGGACAAGAGGCCATTGGTTTGTGGCGATTGGCGAAAACTATGGCTGTTTTTCCTAGAAGCGGCGTCTTGTAATCGTGAGGATCAGCTGCCGACGTGTTCATTAGCTCTCATACAGGTATGGTTCGTGCGGCAACGGAGGGTCTGCTGCTTGTACATTCAGAGCTTTGAGCTGAGATGTCGCGATAACCTGTAGACTTTTGCGGAATTGCGGAACGACCAGAAATACTACAAGGTGGTATAGTGCGTAACCAGTTGATTGTTTGATATCCTTTGTTTGGGAGAGACCTGCGGCCTGCAAGTACTTACAACGGTTTAACACCGACGACGAAATGGCTGGTCAAGGTGCCTCTTCCCATGCGTATGGTGTGTTCGGGAATCCGGCGTATGGACTCGGGAAGAACAAAGTGTTGAATTGTGCGGGTGAAAAAAAATGATGCGCCACCATATCAATTAAAGAAGTTTCAGTGCCGGGTCCATTGCATCCGTGCAACGAGTTATAGTCTTCTTTGAGGAGGTCTTGCCTGGAGTGTAGGTTGCACAAAGAAAAAAATCTGCGACTCCGGGTGCGATGGTTGATGATGTCGGGAAATTCGTCGTCATCGTGAGGCTTGGTGCCTGATTGAGTAAGATGTGGTTGGCGGCACAGGCGTCGTCGTCGGCAACCAACCATCAGCGAAAAAGCTGACTCTGGTGGTGGAGAGCACGCACGTAGTCGCTGTGACGTTGTGCGTAATCTTCCTTTGAATCATCCTGACTTCGGGGATGGTGTCGTCGTAGAGGAGGCCTAGGTGTCCGTGGTCATCATAGAAACCGAGATGGCCTTGGTCTTTTTTTTCCTCAGTAGTTTCGCCTCATCGGGTGGATCTTCCGCAGGATCGGACGATAGCACCCGAAGAAATTCTGCGGCATCGTTATTGGCTTCGGAGAGAAGTATATCGTCGTCGTCGGAGATGGTGGTGATGAGGTTGATTAGCTTGCTCATGCGCTCGGAGCTGGACGTATGTTGGCGACCGGGTTGGCCGAGATCCCGTATGGTTTGGAGCTTGCGACGGACTTCACGAAGGGGGACCTTGAATCGCTGGTCAGGAGTAGATGGTTTAGGTGGATGAGGTTGAGTTGGAAAGTTGACCTTGCGAAGATGCGGGTGCTCGCGTTTGTCGGGGGGGTGACAGGAGCAGCACGGGGATTTTGCTTGTTTTTTTTCGGTGGGGTCACTGGGGTGGCCTTGGGGGCTTTGGACTGTCATTGACGTCATAGTACGACGGGGAGCGAGGATTGTGAGGCTTTTTTTGGGGGGGGGGGCTTCTTGGGATGTCGTGTAGCCTGCTTCTTTCTTTCTTTCTTTCTTTCTTTCTTTCTATAGGTGTGTGTGGATGTTGGATGAGATCGTTGTCGTCATCTTGATCGAGGTCGGCCTCAGTGAGAAAAACAGCAACAGGGTCGGTGTTTTCAGTGGGGTCTGGAGGGATTTCATCTTCAGAGGGAGAGGTGTCATCATCGTTATCGGCGGAGACCATGACGGCGGGAGCGGAAACGTGCATTGTCTTTAGTCGGCAGACGACCAAAGTCCGTAACGAAGCGCAAAGGCTTGAAGTTGAGAGTGGGGTGAGGCTTGAGGTGAGCCCAAAAGTTGCGCTCAAACGTTGAAATGACGGTGATGCGAGCGATGATGCTTAGGAAGGTGGTTGATGGCTTCCTTGTCTTCGTCGAGTAACAGCGAGTCGCTGGGAGTACGCAGACAGTGAAAAGCCCTTGATGTGTGTTGGGGCGCGGGAGTCACGCAAGCTTGGGGGGTACTTAAAGCGAAGAAGTTGGTGGATTTCCTCGAGGAAGGATCTTGTCGTCGGAAAGTTAGAGAGAAGGGCCGTTTGTGTCGTTTGTGTCGTTTGTGATTTGGCGGAGTTGCTGCTGAACGTGCCGCATATAATCAATATAAAGCGCGGGCTCTCGTGGATCTCCGGGTTGAACGGCGTGTCCAGGAAGGCATTATAGACATAATGCGCATGGTGGACGCGGTTCTGGCGGCCCGTGTGTTTGTCGAGTGCTAGGCGAACTTGAAGCACAAAAAATTCGAGTCCTGTCAGATTGGAAGATCCGAGTGCATCGATTTCGTCGTATGCTGGGTGCTTGACGGAGTCGCTACCGGCATGTAGGAAACGGCGAAAGAGGGGGTGCACGGTCTCGCGGAGGTATTATACGATGAAGTCGGTTTCTTTTCCTTGGAGATGCGGTTGGGTGATTTGTCGTATCGGTCGGGTCCTTGTCTTGATCTCCAAGTTCTTGGAGCTTTGGCTCGTAGACGTTCTCCAAGAAGTATTTGCCGATTTTTTTGCGGTAGACGCCTTTGTAGTAGACGTAACGGCCTTGGAAATCTTTGTCGTATTCTTTGATGCAGCAGTGGCTGAGAAGAGCGTCAGCGAGGTCATTAGATCCGCGCCAGACGGATTCCCACGTGTAGAGGCCCTGCAAAAAGTATTGGGTTATGCCTGTTTCAGGCATCAGATGTTCAACTGCATGACACGAAAAGAAAGCATTTGGGGTGTGACTTGAGCCGAGTCCATTGACTTGAGAACGGCGCTAGGTGAGTTACTAAAGGTGTTAGCTTTGTTCTTAGGGTCTTGTTGAGCTGGAGGGGGGGGGTGGAGCCGCAGCAGCGACGGCAGGTGGTGGTGCTTGGGCGGCCAGCGCGCTTAATTGAATTTGTGCCATGAAGCGAACTTCTTGGTCTTGCATCTCTTTTTGATGCCTGGCTTCTAAGCGATGTTCTCTTATCTCCTTCTGGTGTTCTTGATTGGTTGGCATTTTGTTGCTTGGGTTCAGGAACGTCAGCGAGCGGGGGGTTGTCTGGGAATCGAATCCTGAGGACTGGTGCCCAATTCCTTAGAGAGCAGTAATTTCAACAACTGAGTTACCCTTCAGCAGAGCGCGAGAACAGTGGTAGTCTGTCCTCGAATCTGTCTCCTGGAACGAGGACAGCCGCTGTGAATAACACAGCGTTTTCTTAAATCAACGAGTTGAGAGGCGCAGACTTTTTTTTTCCAGTACCCATACATCTGCTTTTTTATGATATCATGTTCTTTTTTTTTTGAATTTTTATGAGATCTCTGCTACGCCCTTCTGGCACATCCTCACACGCGACACAACGCACCGTAAAGACCACGGTGGGGGAAGAGTGCGAACGTGGGGGCCGCCGCTTCACGTCGAATGTGCTTATGGCGCTGGCATCGCGAGCGTTCGCGGGACTAAGTTCACCTAGTCCCAATCTCTAACCCCCGTAAGTAAGTTCACCTGGTCCCAGTAAGTTCTTCACCTACAGTGCGCGTGTAGACGCCGGGAGGGGGCTTATCGGTCGATATTGCGCTGCACGTGTGGGGTAGGGTGGAGTCGTCGACCCAGAAGAGCAAATCCTCGGGGTTAGTTGCCGATCGACAGAGAGCCACGTAGAGCTGGACGTGGCAGAAGACGGGCTTGTGGGCAAGAGGACGCGGACCTCGCGGGGCGTCTGGCCCTGGCTCTTGTTGATCGTTTGGCGTCGGTGGGGCTTGAGGGATACTGGTTTGAGGAGCCTCGGCGACACGCGACACGATCTATCACGTATCTGGTACCGTTGCAGTGGCCGTGCGAGACGGGTCGAGGTTGCGAAGACTTTAAGCTCGATATCAAAGCCAGCATGCTGTTGGTGGTCAGGGAGATGAAAAAAAACTCTTGAGAGCGAGGCGTCGTCTTCCGACCCAACCTAGGCGGCCGAAAAGAACTCCGACGCCTCGTCTCCGGGGAAAAAAGGCCGCCGTCATGCGCGCGTCGTCAGCATCGACAGCATCGTTTCGACGGGGCGTGAGAATGGCGCGCTGGCTAAAAGAGCCGCCGCGGGTCGTGGAAATAGTCCGCGAGGTCGCCATAGACGGCTTGGAGGATCAATGTTTGGGTCGCGCGCCTACCTGAGCCTTACCCTGATTTGGGGGAGAGTCGACCTACTCCACAAAACCACCCACATCCTTCATGCACACACCCCCCTCTCAGCAGTCGACATTTAAAGACAGACAGACAGACATCTGCTAATTAGTAGTAGTAAGGACCCGCCTGTAGCGCGCACAAACATCCCGAAATTTTGAATTCGTACTAACAATAATGTCCGTTTCGGCGTCCGTTTCTAGTACTTTTGAGTATATGAGGACACTAATCAATGGCCTCTCTCTCTGCATCGGATTATTAATGTATGGGTATAAGGTGCTAAAGTTAAGGGAACTAACCCTAGAATAGGGGGTACTAGCCCTAATTCAGATTTTCTTTCTGTGGAGTGAACTGCTTTTTGTAAAACTTGAAGTCATCCACGCGAAATATAATTGCCGACCTCGCTCTGCACATCATAAGAACCTTCGAGGCGACTACCGTCCTTCGAACAATGAATTGAAGGTTTACTCTAGATGATGCTCGAGATTTTTCGCGCAAAAGAAGACCGTCTCTGACATACGCGCGCGCGCCTCGTTGTCGCGGAGCTACAAATCGCAGCGCGGCGTTCGGCCGGGATTGTCGACGCACCTTGAGCCTTTGAAGATGGCATTGAACCATGGAAACGTGTCGTCAAAGCTTTCTTTCATTCGAAATGGTCCGTCCCGCTTGAGTGCCATGGTAGTAGTTCGGAAGCGAAGAAAAACAAAACGCACCAGAATAGTATACGGTTTTCATGCGCAACCGCTTCGATCGACGTTAAGCGCAGCTCTCCCGGGAAGTATCGCAACCATCATAGAGATCCGTCCGGAGGTTATAACAGGATAAAGACAGAGGAAGTAATAATAATTACATATTGCGCGATGCTGCAAGCATTATTTGCAGCCTTGCCCGGAGGTAAGAGTCTTGTTCTCGCTCGCCGTCGAGAGCCTGCCACTCAAAGAACGGGACGTGAGCAACGTCCCAGCCAAGCCGCCGTAGCACTCGGGACTTGAAGCGCGTAGCGCCGTTCTCAACCCTCGTTCTCTTCAGGTAGTGGTATGGCCCGTCGACTTCGACCGCGCGCTTCGTGTCGGGTTGAGCCATGTCGAGCGACAATCCCTCTTCGGTCACGTGCTCGAAGACGTGCGTCCAGCCAATTCGGTCGAGCGCGGTCGCAACGTCGCGCTGGAGTTGGGATGGTGATGGGTCCTGACGTTGATACGCTTCCTGAAGCATCTGCTGGTGTTTTGACAGCCGAAAGTTCCGGTGGAGGTCGGGCCACTCGAGGTGAAAGTGCAGCGAAGCAAGGTGGAGCTGCGACAGTTCGCGATCATCGAGAGCATCGAGATCTGTGACAACGATGTAGGCGAGCTCCGTGAAAATCCCAGGGTTATTTTTCCAGTCGACGCAGGCAAATGCCCACGCCGTGTTGGCGAGCTCCTGCGGATTGAACTCGCCCAACCGCGTTGAAGCCGCGCCAGCGATCCTGTCGAAGAGCTCGGGTGCCTCGATGCCTGCCGTCGCGAAGGCCCACGCGGTGTTGGCGAGGTTCTGCGGATTGAACTCGACAAGCCGCGATGAAGCCGCGCCGGCGATCGCCGCGAAGAGCTCAGGTGCCTGAATGCGCGCAGTCGCGAAGGCCCACGCGGTGTTGGCGAGGTTCTGCGGATTGAACTCGCCAAGCTGCGATGAAGCCGCGCGGACGATCGCCTCGAAGAGCTCAGGTGCCTCGATGTGCGCCGTAGCGAAGGCCCACGCCGTGTTGGCGAGCTCCTGCGGATTGAAGTTGGCAAGCTGCGATGAAGCCGCACCGGCGATCGCCGCGAAGAGCTCGGCCGCCTCGACGCGCGCCGTCGCGAAGGCCCACGCCGTGTTGCCGAGCTCCTGCGGATTGAAGTTGGCAAGCTGCGATGAAGCCGCACCGGCGATCGCCGCGAAGAGCTTAGGTGCCTCGATGCGCGCCGTCGCAAAGGCCCACGCCGTGTTGGCGAGGTTCTGCGGATTGAACTCGCCAAGCCGAGATGAAGCCGCGCCAGCGATCGCCGCGAAGAGCTCGGGTGTCTCGACGCGCGCTGTCGCGAAGGCCCATGCCGTGTTGGCGATCTCCTGCGGATTGAACTCGCCCAGCCGCGATGAAGCCGCCCCGGCGATCGCCGCGAAGAGCTCAGGTGCCTCGATGTGCGCCGTCGCAAAGGCCCACGCGGTGTTGGCGATCTCCTGCGGATTGAACTCGCCGAGCCGCGAAGAAGCCGTGCCGGCGATCGCCGCGAAGAGCTCGGGCGCCTCGACGCGCGCCGTCGCGAAGGTCCACGCCATGTTGGCGAGGTCCTGCGGATTGAACTCGGCAAGCCGAGATGAAGCCGCGCCGGCGATCGCCGCGAAGAGCTCGGGCGCCTCGACGCGCGCCGTCGCGAAGGCCCACGCCGTGCTGGCGAGGTCCTGCGGATTGAACTCGGCAAGCCGAGATGAAGCCGCCGGCGATCGCCGCGAAGAGCTCGGGCGCCTCGACGCGCGCCGTCGCGAAGGCCCACGCCGTGCTGGCGAGGTCCTGCGGATTGAACTCGGCAAGCCGAGATGAAGCCGCGCCGGCGATCGCCGCGAAGAGCTCGGGCGCCTCGACGCGCGCCGTCGCGAAGGCCCACGCCGTGTTGGCGAGGTCCTGCGGATTGAACTCGGCAAGCCGAGATGAAGCCGCGCCGGCGATCGCCGCGAAGAGCTCGGGCGGCTCTATGCCCGCCGTCGCAAAGGCCCACGCCGTGTTACTGAGGTTCTGCGGATTGAACTTGGCAAGCCGCGAGGGTGCAGCGCCGGCGATCGCCGCAAAGAGGTCAGGTGCCTGGATGCGCGCCGTCGCGAAGGCCCACGCGGTGTTGGCGATCTGCTGCGGATTGAACTCGCTTAGCCGCGAAGGAGCCGCGTCGGCGATCGCCGCGAAGAGCTCGGGTGCATCGATGCCCGCCCTCGCGAAGGCCCACGCGGTGTTGGCGAGATCCTGCGGATTGAACTCGCCCAGCCGCGATGAAGCCGCCCTGGCGATCGCCGCGAAGAGCTCGGGTGCCTCCATGCGCGCCGTCGCGAAGGCCCACGCCGTGTTGGCGATCTCCTGCGGATTAAAATCGTTAACACGGCGCCGACAAGCGTTCGCGAGGGCCATCACACGGCGATCGCGCTGCACGTCGCGGTTTCGGCGGCCTCCAAACTTGGCAACGCGGTGCGCGGCAGTCGACAAGTTCCGAGCGCTAAATTTTTCACCTTGAGCCGCGAAGAGAGAAAGTGTCGTCTCGGGAGTCGCACCGCGGTCCGTCATCTGCTTCCCCCATTCAATTTGTTGCCATCGCGGTGCCTCGGAACGGCTGGCTAGCGCGGGGCTCGAGGGAGCAGCGCGACCTTCGGGGCCATGCCGGGTGCGCCGCGTCTCACCCACTTGTTGTCGCGCCGGCGACTGAGAACGGCGCCAGTCTCTCTGACCACCGTCGCGCCGCCAGTGGTCGTGCACGCAAGTCGTCGTCTTCGCCCTGGCGATCGAGAACGGTGCGGCAAGTCTCGACCGTCGCGGCGGCAGCTGCACGGGTTGTCTGCTGCGCGGTCGGGGATTCGTCGTCGTCGTCGTCGCATCGGCGAGTGGTCTCGATTTGGATCGCGCCGCCGGCCGCCTTGCCCTCGATCACTCGCTTCGTGAAGCCACGACGACGACGGCCTTGGCCTTGTTTGGTAGCGCTCGTCGACGCGTCGCTTTTTGGAAAGGTCCGGGGGTCGCGCGTCCCCTCCCCGTCGAGGACGGCCATCATCGCTGCGCCACGGGTCGACCATCCGTCGACCGCCGCGAGGCTCGTCGACGTGCCAGTTCTTCCGATCGTCGTCGTCGTCGCGGCGCCTTTTTTTAATGGTGTCCGCGTCGTTGCGACGACTCGCTGAGGTCCGTTGGAAAAAAAAAGGGTCAACGGCACTGAAGACATGTTGGGGATTCCCGTCCCACAGGGCCCCCCGACGAACCGATTGCAGACGTCTTTGCAGATGTTTTGTTCCCTTTGACGATGGCAGACATTTCGTGTGCCGACATTTTTAGTGACGAGGCGATTGCCGATATTCTAAGCGATGGAGTGGATGATAGGCCGAGCGAAACGGCCGAGAAAATGAATACGAAAGCGGAAGAGGTGAAGAATCTTATAACGCATGAACTGCCTTTGGAGCTCTGTGAAAGCCCTGGCGTATTACTCACGAACGAAGAGTTCAATGATTTTCAGCCTGCATATGATGATGGCTACGTGATAAAGAAAGATCCCGAACATACTATGAGGGATGAGTATAGCTGCCGCCCGGAATCGAATTTGGATGGGACGATCAGCATGGATAAGAAGAAGATGAGCGTACCGACGATATGGATACGAGCTCACTGTTTCCTAAGGAAGAAACCGCCAGAGCGGAAAGAAGTGCAATTCCGACCCCGAGGCACGGATTTATTCGCCAACGGAGATTTAATTTACGTTTGGTCGGAGTTTTGGCAAGAAGACGATGCATGTGTCGATGTTTCGATAGACGAGACGATTGAGACAGTTCGGATCGGCTTGGGAGCACCAGTCGCCTACAGGGACGATTCAGAGGTACTAGGACCTGCCGAACTGACGCCAGAGAGAGACAAAGATAACAAGAGCCCCAGTCGAAGTTCGCACCGGCACAGACGACGCCGATCGCGCGACGACGAATACGACGGAGGCCGACACCAATATGATTTGGGTTTTTGAGCGCAACGCTCGCGTTTACGACCCCTTGCGGTCAACAGTTACCATTAAGAGTGACGGTGTACCCGAACGCGGACACCCGCACCGACGACGCAGCCGACGCCCTTGCCGCATTCGACGATCTTGCTCGCCCGCCGATGGACGAGCCACCCAACGACGTGCTGACCAATCGTCGGTCTTTGGCACAGATTTATGAGCAGATGTCGAGCGATGAACTCGAAGATTCGAGCGATGAACTCGAAGAAGCTCCACGGTACTGGGAAGACAATTCAGATTCGGAAGATGAAGAAGCTGCACCTTGTGAACCAGTGTCCGCGATAACGTTATTTGACGAGTCGTCCACGGACGACCCGCCGTTTATTTTTGACGAGGAAGCCCTCGATGCCATCGGCTTATCTTTGGACCCTCCAGGGACGACCTCTGGCGACCGAACTGGCTGTGAGCCAGACATGGATTTCTGCAGTGATAGCTTGCGCGCTCATTCGACTGACGAGAGACGATGACCACCGCGAGTGATGCAGATGGCGATCTTACGATAGAGTTGACGTCGGGGACGACGCCATCTTTTCCTGCGGACCCCCCCGAAACGGTTTCGGGTACGACGGATCGAGCCACCGATACGCCGCCGGAAGAAAAGGATAGATTTAAGAAGAAGAAGAGTAGCAGCGTTCTCGAGTGGGACGAAGACGAGCCGACGTGGAACCTGCAGGATTGGTGCACGAGAACTCAGAACTTCTTGCTAAAGAAGCCACCAGAACAACCGCTCAGCTACGGACTCGAAGCTGCATCCGACACGGAACCGATCGCCGATGAGGGTGATGATCAACCGATGACGAATGAATTTACAGATGCATTCTGGAAAGACGAAATGAATGACTTATGGAGAGGGGTGGTTTGCTTCCAAGGATTACGAAGACCAGGATCCCCTACCAGCACTGAGATTGTCTTGGAGGAAGAGCGGAAGCCGCCAGACAAAGAGGCTGCCGCGAGCGTTACGTCGATGACGCCAACAACAGATGATACGAAAGCTCAAGCCGCGGTATCGATGCCCAACCCCGGAGATGAGCGAGTCAGAGCCCGATGTGCTCACACTTCGTTGACGCCGCGAGACGGCAAGACGATCGAAGATGATTTGGTTACCCTCAGTTGTTTAGATACGGGTACTCTTACGTTTATAGCCTGTCACATCTACAGGAATCGTGACGGACCGAAATTCTCGACGACCATCGGTGTCGATGGAATGGCAGATGTTTCTTATATTTGCCGAGAAATGGTCAGAAGGTTGGCCAAAGATCAGTTGATTTTCGATGAAGGCGAACTTCCGATTAAGCGCAAGCTGTACGGATCAGGATTGAATACGACGACGATCTTTCGTTGGATCGCGATTCGGGTCGCCCTCGCCGACAACATCGCTGCCCCCATTGTCGCTATTGTGGCCGATACGAACTATCTGTTCCTGTTGGGAGGGCGCGATATACGAGTTTTAGGAGCCGTCGTGGACTACCCCCACGATCAGATCTGTTTTTTTTCGAACCCAAGTCGTCTACGGGCGCAAGAAGATTAAGTTCAAGGATGAACGAATCGATGCACCCATCGTGACCTTTCGATCTATTTACGATCGAGATCCGATAACCGTGCCGATCTACAATCATCAACACGATGTCTTTCGGAAGAGTCTCGACCTGGTCAAGACTCGAGTTTACGCTCGTTTGAGCACGATTAAAGATCTCCGAAGCCCGCCGCCGGAACGTACGGTAGCCTTGGCTACGCGAGGACATGCTACGACCAAATTCTCCCCAGCTCCGGGAGAAGCCGCGCAGGAAGTAGTTGCTTACGCTGCGCGCACGCTTCAAATCGAGCCCGGTCGAACTTACAATCTACCGGTTATTTTGTCGAAACCTATGGAAATGGGACAGGTTTTCGTCGCTACGTTTGCTGAGAACGAGCAGTTGGGAGTTGTCGAAGGAATGTGTTCTTCTTGCGAAGAGCACGACCGGTCCGCTGCTCGGATTGCGGTTACTGCCGCGGAAGAAGTGCCGACGGTCGTCACTCAAGGCGAAGTCCTTGCGATTGGCGGTATCGTTAGGTACGAAGATGAGTTGAACGTCTCTACGATCAACGAACTTACGAAAGAATGTGAAGAAGGATACGACAAGGGGAACCTTTCTTTCACCGTTTCTGTCGCTAGTCATTTGACGCATTGCGACGCGTCTCCCCCGCCGATGTTGCTGAGCACGGCGCAGAAGGACGCTACGACCGCTATGGCGGACAAGTCCACCCTCAAACGACCTGAAGGCAGCGACGATTTCGCTCGAAGGTCGGAAGAAGATGAAAAGAAATGCCGCGAGATCACCGAAGCGGAGATCCGCCGCCGATACGAAAAGGTTCAATGGCTTCCAATCACTTATCGCAAGGTGGTGATGCTGTTCAGTGGAGCCGGAGGCAGTACTTTAGGTCTCCAACGAGCCAACGAAACGTGTGGGACGTCGTTTCGAGTCGTGCTAGCACTCGATGCGTCGGACACCGCCAACCAGATCCACCACAAGAACTTTCCGAATATTCCTGTGGTGCAGCACACACTGTGTGGTCGCTATGTTACAACCTTACGGTTGATCGAATCTTATTTACCCTACGCGGAATGGTCGTCGTCGATGTGTATCGCGTCGCCACCCTGCGTACACTCCGCTCTGTGCAACTTGACTTCCAGAGATGTTGGCAAGGGAGTCACCGCTACCCACTGGACGATGAAATTATGCAAGATGGCTGGTTTCTTCATGTGGTTGATAGAGCAGGAGGCCTCGATTATTTCTTACGTTGCGTTTGCACCCTTACGTACGTCGTCAATTTTTACGACATAACGCCCAGTTTAATGAGCTGTCGCGTGCGATTGTTGGTTTCCAGCCATCCGCTCCATTTGCGCGCAGTTCCAAAACTTGCAAGAATATGCAGCAAGAGTTCGCCGCAGCACTTGGCTACGCCGACGAACGACATTTACTTCAGATGAACAATTTAGGATCATCACGAGCCGCGACAGACGCAGCTTATACCGTTGCGCGTGTCCCGCTTCGCGTAGGACCGCACCGTTCCGATTACAGATCTCTGAATCTGAAAATGACTTCGGAGTTGCTGACGATGCCCCTTGATTTTGATTGGGCCGGCTTCTCCAGGACGACCTCGTTGAAACACTTGGCGTCCGTCGTGCCACCAGACACGATGGCCTTATTAGTACTCGATCTGCACAACTCTGTGACCAAGGATTTTCACCTGAGCGGCGAAGCTTTGCCGTCAGCGTTGAGTCCTGCAGACCGACCGTTTGATTATTATTTGCAATCGATGAAACCACCCTTCGTCACGTACAAGTTCCGCTGTTAAACACGCGCACACGTGTCGTAAGATGGGTGTCGACTGATGATCTCCAAGATCGCACCAAATGGAAACCTCCAGAGGTACCGTTGATTCCGCCTGCAACAGATGAGCCGGGGACGTCTCATGCTTCTTCTGCTGCCCCCCCCGACAACCAAATTTGGACGTTCCGCCAGATCCTGAGCGAGATCGGGAACCGAAGATTAAGAGCGAGCCGAGTGTTCGTGTCAAAGGCGAGAGGATCAACAAAAGCCACCCGGAAGTGAGACTAAAATGAAGAAGTTCGATGTGCCATGGAAAGATGCGCCGCGCGATGCTGAGGGTGCACCGCTGCCGCAAACTCCCGAGCATGTCAAGGATAACGAAGCTATGAAAGTTCAAGTTCCTACGAAGGAAGAAGTTGACAAGGTTGTTCAGGAGCTGGGAATTCCTGACAATCCGCACTTAGATGACGAGGCGAAACTGATGCTCCGTCACTGTGTGCAATATTCTTGGGCCTTTTTCGACCCGATTATGAGACCTGTGGACTCGCCTCCTGTGTCTCTACGATTCAAAGACGCGAATCCGCGACCGATTAAGATGACGCCCTACCGATTGACGCCTGCGAAGCTCGATTGTCTCCGCAAGCAGATCAGCGAGTGGTGCCGGGATGGAGTCATTCGTCCGGCCAACTCACCTTGGGGCTTTCCTGTGTTGATGCTTCCGAATAAGGAGCTGAGATTGGAACGTCAAACGCGTTCCGTGCTGCAGTTGACTTACGTCAGCTCAACGATCAATTGGTCAATGACAGTTGGCCGAACATTCAACAAGATGATGCTTTAGCTTTTCTCGCTATGAGACGATGGCGGACATGCATCGATATTAGATGGGGATACCACAACCTTCGTCTGGATCCGGCAGCGCAAGACGCTGTCACGATGGTTAGCCCACTTGGCGCTCATAGTTTCTTGCGATTACCTCTAGGTGTGAAGACGGCCGGAGCTCTTTTCTGCAAGCAAATGGCGAGCGACCTTTCGAAATGGATGTATCAAGACTTGGTTGCGTTTGTTGATGATATTATGATGGGATCCGACGATCTTCATCGACATTTACAAGTTTTGATCGAAGTGATGTGTCATTTGGCACAGAGAGGGTACAGCGGTCGAACCGCGAAGTTCCACCTTCTCAATGATGATATAGAATTTCTGGGACACATTTCTACCCCAGAAGGCTTGAAGCCGAATCCGAAGACGCTGGGAGCACTGCAGAAGATGCCGATTCCAGATACTTTACCGAATACTTCCCCGAAGACCCAGATACGCTCTTTCATCGGCATGAGTAATTACTGCCGGCGATATGCGAAGGGCTACTCGAAGATCGTGGAGCCGTTGAGACGATTATGCCTCGAAGGTGTAAAGTTCGAATGGACGCCCGAGTGTCAGAAAGCTTGGGATACGATTATTGAGGCTTTGTTTGATTCCCGTGGAGTCTACCACCCCGATTATGATCTGCCTTTTCAGATCCGATCCGATGCTTCCAAGGATGGACTTGGAGAATATCTCTTCCAGATTGTCGAAGTCAAGGACGATGCCGGAAGAGTGACTCGAGAAGAACGAGTGATTGAATATTGGAGCCGAGCTGTGCCGAAGGAGATGCGCAATTACGAGCCCCGTCGGCTAGAGCTGCTGGCAGTTATACTTTCTCTAGAGCACTTTCGAGCCTACATCGAAGGGCACCGGACTGTTTTGGAGACCGATCACCGAAATTTGACGTTTTTACGTAAGGCGACGCACTCGTCTGGACAGCTTGCTCGTTGGGCGATGCGCCTCGCCATTTTGACCCTGAACTTGGTTACAAGCCGGAAAGTCACCGGGAATGAGTATCCCTGACTGTCTCTCCCGCAATCCGATAGATCATGTCATCGAGACTGACTAGTTTGGAGAACCTTTGACACACTATTATTTGGTGTTCCAATAGCTTAACCGACCCGTTGATGACCGAGGATTCCCTCTTGCCACTTCATAATGTCGTTTGTTACGACCGAACTGCCGGAAGACGAGGAAGAAGATCCTGAAAAAGATCCGATAAAGTTGGCTACGTCTCACGCTACGAGACAACGTCGGAAGAACCGAGCGCGCGACGAGCCACAGATCTTCAAAGACGCAGCCGCCTACTAAGATTATATCGATAAGATACCCGATAATATGACGCTCGCTGAGATCGCACGTGAGCAAGAATCTGATGCTACTTGCGAGGATATTCGCTACCGAATGGCCCAAGGTCAGACGCCGCGACGTTCCCGAGCGAACGAACGATTCGAAGTCGTTAAAGATGTTCTTTACCGCATTTCTGCTGATTCGCACCCGATGATTACCTGCTACGTTGCGCAAGCGCATTATTCGACTCTACCATGACACTCCGGTTAACGGTGGTCATATGGGACGTCACAGTACCGTCCAGGCTATCCAAGAACGATTTTGGTGGCCCACATGAACGAAGTTGGAGTCTTCATTGCTGAATGTTTAGTTGCCAGACTCGTACGCGAGCAAACGAGCTGGACTCTTGCAGCAGCCCGTCTACGATGGTGATGTTCTTCTGCATGGATTTATTTGGACCCCTAGCGCTGGTCCCGAGACGTATCTTCTAGTATTTTTGATCCGTTCTCGCATTTCTTGATTCTGGATGTTTTAAACGATAAGACTGCTGAGTCTGTCCTCGAGTCTTTTGTCATTAACATCCTCCTCAAGGCTACTTGCCCAGATGATTCGTACCGACAACGGTAAAGAGTTCGTGAACAAGTTGATGCGCGAGTTTTGCCATCTCTTTAACACACGATACCAAACTACGATTCCTTATCATGCCCAGTCGAACCCGGCTGAGCGTGTAAACCGATTTATCAAGGCCTTCCTCCGTGCTTGCCTATGCTGCGCCTGAACCGTCAGCCGATGCTACCGACTGACTACACGCTCATGGATTTTGATACGATTATTGCCGAAGACTCGCTCTGATGCAGTCGCCGAAACTCGCGAACGATTGAAGTATTATACAAAGATCGTCCGCGAGGCTCGTGATAAAGCTTTGAAGAAACAGCGATTGGCTTACAATGCTGATCATGTTGATGTTGAATACAAGGAAGGATCGCACGTTTTGCTCTACATTCCTTTCCTTCAGAACAAACTTCGACCGGAATGGCGAGGGCCGTTTATTATCAAGGAACGCCTTTCCCGGTCACCTATAGGATTGAGTCTCTCGACTCTCCGCCCGAAGAACGACGTGTTCATGTAAGTCAGATCACGCCTGTGATGGTACCTCCGATCGTTGATCAAGCCATCCGCAAACCCGAAGAAACCGTGATGATTATCAGCACGGTAAGTTTGTTGTTTTCCGGATTCCTGACCGGAAGCGCTCTGATTGGCGCAAGATGATTTATGTTGCTGAAGTTTACGAGCCTTACGATTAACAGAATGATCGTGTTGCTCTACATTTCTACTCCGATTGGGTCCGAACGATGATGTCGCTTATTTCAAGCCGACCTCTCACCTTTCGCACCGCAAGCTCAAGCCCGAGTTCAAGGACGTTGAAGGTCGAAGTTTCACCGACAAGTCCAGAGTTTCTTCCAACACAACTCCTTGTGTCACGGATTTCGCTCCGCACGAGATTGATGTGTTGATCCCCAAGTTTACTTACGCAGTGGCCGAGTTCCTGAACCGGTCATCACCCGCGTTTACCAGAAGATTCGTTCACGAGATGCTCGTAAGGCGAAGCCGCGCTCCTCGCGCTAGCACCTCGCTGGGGCAGCTCGAATTCTTACCAGGGAGTCCTGTGGCGGCAACTCCCGCCTCTAAGGCTTACCCTCTTCTAGACCCCCTTATCAGGGGCACCCTACTCCGTTCGTGATGATGTCAGTTTTCTTTATGACA
>JAQMWT010000460.1:0-55047 GCA_029834535.1 Chrysophaeum taylorii | reverse complement strand
TTCAAGAACTACGAAGACCAGGATCCCCAACCAGCGTTGATTCCCTCCGAGATTGTCTGGAGGAAGAGCGGAAGCCGCCAGATAAAGAGGCTGCGAGCGTTATGGCGATGACGCCAACAGATGATACGAAAGCTCAAGCCGCGGTATCGATGCCCAACCCCGGAGATGAGCGAGTCAGAGCCCGATGCTCACACTTCGTTGACACCCGCGAGACGGCAGGACGATCGAAGATGATTTGGTTACCCTCCGTTGTTTAGATACGGGTACTCTTACGTTTATAGCCTGTCACATCTACAGGAATCGTGACGGACCGAAATTTCGACGACCATCGGTGTCGATGGAATGGCAGATGTTTCTTATATTTGCCGAGAAATGGTCAGAAAGCACAAAGATCAGTTGATTTTCGATGAAGGCGAACTTCCGATTAAGCGCAAGCTGTACGGATCAGGTTGAATACGACGACGATCATCGTTGATCGCCATTCGTCGCCCTCGCCGACGACATCGATCGCTCGGGTCGCCCTCGCCGACGACATCGCTGCCCATTGTGCTATTGTAGCCGATACGAACTATCTGTTCCTGTTGGAGGGCGCGATATACGAGTTTTAGGAGCCGTCGTGGACTATCCCCACGATCGGATCTGTTTTTATCGAACCCAAGTCGTCTACGGGCGCAAGAAGATTAAAGTTAAGGATGAACGAGTCGATGCACCCATCGTGACCTTTCGATCTATTTACGATCGAGATCCGATAACCGTACCGATTTACAATCATCAACACGATGCCTTTCGGAAGAGTCTCGACCTGGTCAAGACTCGAGTTTACGCTCGTTTGAGCACGATTAAAGATCTCCGAAGCCCGCCGCCGGAACGTACGGTAGCCTTGGCTACGCGGGGACATGCTACGACCAAATTCTCCCCAGCTCCGGGAGAAGCCGCGCAGGAAGTAGTCGCTTATGCTGCGCGCACGCTTCAAATCGAGCCCGGTCGAACTTACAATCTACTGGTTATTTTGTCGAAACCTATGGAAATGGGACAGGTTTCGTCGCTACGTTTGCTGAGAACGAGCAGTTGGGAGTTGTCGAAGGAATGTGTTCTTCTTGCGAAGAGCACGACCGGTCCGCTGCTCGGGTGGCGGTTACTGCCACGGAAGAAGTGCCGACGGTCGTCACTCAAGGCGAAGTCCTTGCGATTGGCGGTATCGTTAGGTACGAAGATGAGTTGAACGTCTCTACGATCAACGAACTTACGAAAGAATGTGAAGAAGGATACGACAAGGGGAGCCTTCTTTCACCGTTTCTGTCGCTAGTCACTTGACGCGATGCGACGAATCTCCCCCGCCGATGCTGCTGAGCACGGTGCAGAAGGACGCTACGACCGCTATGGCGGACAAGTCCACCCTAAAAAGACCCGAAGGCAGCGAGATCACCGAAGCGGAGATCCGCCGCCGATACGAAAAGGTTCAATGGCTTCCAATCACTTATCGCAAGGTGGTGATGCTGTTCAGTGGAGCCGGAGGCAGTACTTTAGGTCTCCAACGAGCCAACGAAACGTGTGGGACGTCGTTTCGAGTCGTGCTAGCACTCGATGCGTCGGACACCGCCAACCAGATCCACCATAAGAATTTTCCGAATATTCCTGTGGTGCAGCACACACTGTGTGGTCGCTATGTTACAACCTTACGGTTGATCGAATCTTATTTACCCTACGCGGAATGGTCGTCGTCGATGTGTATCGCGTCGCCACCCTCCGTACACTCCGCTCTGTGCAACTTGACCTCCAGAGATGGGAAGGAGTCACCGCTACCCACTGGACGATGAAATTATGCAAGATGGCTGGTTTCTTCATGGTTGATAGAGCAGGAGGCTTCGATTATTTCTTACGTTGCACGTTTGCACCCTTACGTGTACGTCGTCAATTTTTACGACATAACCCAGTTTGATGAGCTGTCGCGTGCGCTTGTTGGTTTCCAGCCATCCGCTCCATTTGCGCGCAGTTCCAAAGATTGCAAGTATATGCAGCAAGAGTTCGCGCAGCACTTGGCTACGCCGACGAACGACATTTACTTCAGATGAACAATTTAGGATCATCACGAGCCGCGACAGACGCAGCTTATACCGTTACGCGTGTCCCGCTTCGCGTAGGACCGCAACGTTCCGATTACAGATCTCTGAATCTGAAAATGACTTCGGAGTTGCTGACTATGCCCCTTGATTTTGATTGGGCCGGCTTCTCCAGGACGACCTCGTTGAAACACTTGGCGTCCGTCGCGCCACCAGACACGATGACCTTATTAGTACTCGATCTGCACAACTCTGTGACCAAGGATTTTCACCTGAGCGGCGAAGCTTTGCCGTCAGCGTTGAGTCCTGCAGACCGACCGTTTGATTATTATTTGCAAATTGATGAAACCACCCTTCGTCACGTACAAGTTCCGCTGTTAAACACGCGCACACGTGTCGTCATATGGGTGTCGACTAATGATCTCCAAGATCACACCAACGGAAACCTCCAGAGGTACCGTTGGTTCCGCCTGCAACAGATGAGCCGGGGACGTCTCATGCTTCTTCTGCTGCCCCCCCCCGACAACCAAATTTAGACGTTCCGCCAGATCCTGAGCGAGATCGGGAACCGAAGATCAAGAGCGAGCCGAGTGTTCGTGTCAAAGGCGAGAGGATCAACAAAAGCCACCGGAAGTGAGACAAAATATGAGAAAGGCGATCGATGTGCCATGGAAAGATGCGCCGCGCGATGCTGAGGGTGCACCGCTGCCGCAAACTCCCGAGCATGTCAAGGATAATGAAGCGCATGAAAGTTCAAGTTCCAACGAAGGAAGAAGTTGACAAGATTCAGGAGCTGGAATTCCTGACAATCCGCACTTAGATGACGATGCGAAACTGATGCTCCGTCACTGTGCGCAATATTCTTGGGCCTTTTTCGACCCGATTATGAGACGTGGACTCGCCTCCTGTGTCTCTACGATTCAAAGACGCGAATCCGCGACCGATTGAGATGACGCCCTACCGATTGACGCCTGCGAAGCTCGATTGTCTCCGCAAGCAGATCAGCGGTGGTGCCGGGATGGAGTCATTCGTCCGGCCAACTCACCTTGGGGCTTTCCTGTGTTGATGCTTCCGAAGAAAGGAGCTGAGATCGCGTTCCGTGCTGCAGTTGACTTACGTCAGCTCAACGATCAATTGGCCAATGACAGTTGGCCGAACATTCGACAAGATGATGCTTTAGCTTTTCGCCATGAGACGATGGCGGACATGCATTGATATGGATGGGGATACCACAACCTTCGTCTGGATCCGGCAGCGCAAGAGCTGTCACGATGGTTAGCCCACTTGGCGCTCATAGTTTCTTGCGATTACCTCTAGGGTGAAGACGGCCGGAGCTTTTCTGCAAGCAAATGGCGAGCGACCTTTCGAAATGGATGTATCAAGACTTGGTTGCGTTTGTTGACGATATTATGATGGGATCCGACGATCTTCATCGACATTTACAGGACGATCGAAGTGATGTGTCATTTGGCACAGAGAGGGTACAGCGGTCGAACCGCGAAGTTCCACCTTCTAAAAGATGATATAGAATATATGGGACACATTTCAACTCCAGAAGGCCTGAAGGCGAATCCGAAGACGCTGGAAGCGCTGCAGAAGATGCCGATTCCAGGTACTTTACCGAATACTCCCCCGAAGACCCAGATGCGCTCTTTCATCGGAATGAGTAATTACTGCCGGCGATAGCGAAGGGCTACTCGAAGATCGTGGAACCGCTGAGACGATTATGGCTCGAAGGTGTAAAGTTCGAGTGGACGCCCGAGTGTCAGATAGCTTGGGATACGATTATTGAAGCTTTGGTTGATTCCCGAGGAGTCTACCACCCCGATTATGATCTGCCTTTTCAGATCCGATCCGATGCTCCCAAGGATGGACTTGGAGCATATCTCTTCCAGTTTGTCGAAGTCAAGGACGATGCCGGAAGAGTGACTCGAGAAGAACGAGTGATTGAATATTGGAGCCGAGCTGTGCCGAAGGAGATGCGCAATTACGAGCCCCGTCGGCTAGAGCTGCTGGCAGTTATACTTTCTCTAGAGCACTTTCGAGCCTACATCGAAGGGCACCGTACTGTTTTGGAGACCGATCACCGAAATTTGACGTTTTTACGTAAGGCGACGCACTCGTCTGGGCAGCTTGCTCGTTGGGCGATGCGCCTCGCCAATTTTGACCCTGAACTTGGTTACAAGCCGGGAAAGTCACCGGGAATGAGTATCCCTGACTGTCTCTCCCGCAACCCGATAGATCATGTCATCGAGACTGACGAGTTTGGAGAACCTTTGAACCACGCTTATTTGGCGTTCCAAGAGCTTCCCCGACCTGTTGATGACCCGAGGAGTTCCCGCCTCCGGCTGTCATTTCATAATGTCGTTTATTACGACCGAACTGCTGGAAGACGAGGAAGAAAATCCTGAAAAGGATCCGATGAAATTGGCTACGTCTCACGCTACGAGACAACGTCGGAAGAACCGTGCGCGCGATGAGCCACAGATCTTCAAGGACGCAGCCGCTTACAAATATTATATCGATAAGATACCCGATAATATGACGCTCGCTGAGATCGCACGTGAGCAAGAATCTGATGCTACTTGCGAGGATATTCGCTACCGAATGGCCCAAGGTCAGACGCCGCGACGTTCCCGAGCGAACGAACGATTCGAAGTCGTTAAAGACGTTCTTTACCGCATTTCTGCTGATTTGCACCCGATGATTGTTGCACCTGCTACGTTGCGCAAGCGCATTATTCGACTCTACCATGACACTCCGGTTAACGGTGGTCATATGGGACGTCACAGTACTGTCCAGGCTATCCAAGAACGATTTTGGTGGCCTCACATGTCGAACGAAGTTGGAGTCTTCATTGCTGAATGTTTAGTTTGCCAGAAAGCTCGCACGCCTGAGCCGAAACGAGCTGGACTCTTGCAGCAGCCCGTCTACGATGGTGATGGTGCTGTTCTCTGCATGGATTTATTTGGACCCTTGCCCAGCGCTGGTCCCGAGACGTATCTTCTAGTTTTTTTTGATCCGTTCTCGCCTTTCTTGATGCTGGATGTTTTGAACGATAAGACTGCTGAGTCTGTCCTCGAGTCTTTTGTCATTAACATTCTCCTCAAGGGCTACTTGCCCCAGACGATTCGTACCGACAACGGTAAAGAGTTCGTGAACAAGTTGATGCGCGAGTTTTGCCATCTCTTCAACACACGATACCAAACTACGATTCCCTATCATGCCCAGTCGAACCCGGCTGAGCGTGTCAACCGATTTATCAAGGCCTTCCTCCGTGCTTGCCTTCAGGGCCGGAACATCACGGATTGGCCCGACTTTGCTCATTATATTGCGTTTTGCTACAACCGCAAGTTTATTCCAGGCACGCAGATTTCTCCCTTTATGCTGCGCCTGAACCGTCAGCCGATGCTGCCGACCGACTACACACTTATGGACTTTGATTCGCGATTATTGCCGAAGACTCGCTCTGATGCAGTCGCCGAAACTCGTGAACGATTGAAGTATTATACGAAGATCGTGCAAGAGGCTCGTGATAAGCTTTGAAGAAACAACGATTGGCCTACAATGCCGATCATGTCGATGTTGAATACAAGGAAGGATCGCACGTTTTGCTCTACATTCCTTTCCTTCAGAACAAACTTCGACCGGAATGGCGAGGACCATTTATATCAAGGAACGCATTTCCCCGGTCACCTATAGGATTGAGTCTCTCGACTCTCCGCCCGAAGAACGACGTGTTCATGTTAGTCAGATCACGCCTGTGATGGTACCTCCGATCGTTGATCAAACCATCCGCAAACCCGAAGAAACCTTCCGTGATGATTATCAGCACGGTAAGTTTGTTGTTTTGCGGGTTCCCGACCGGAAGCGCTCTGATTGATGCAAGAAGATTTATGTTGCTGAAGTTTACGAGCCTTACGATTACCAAAATGATCGTGTTGCTCTCCATTTCTATTCTGATTTGGGTCCGAATTATGATGTCGCTTATTTCAAGCCGACCTCTCACCTTTCGCACCGCAAGCTCAAGCCCGAGTTCAAGGACGTTGAAGGTCGAAGTTTCACCGACAAGTCCCGAATTTCCTCCAACACAGCTCCTTGTGTCACGGATTTCGCTCCGCACGAGATTGATGTGTTGATTCCCAAGTTTACTTTACGCAGTGGCCGAGTTCCTGAACCGGTCATCACCCGCGTTTACCAGAAGATTCGCTCACGAGATGCTCGTAAGGCGAAGCCGCGCTCCTCGCGCTAGCACCTCGCTGGGGCAGCTCGAATTCTTACCAGGGGAGTCCTGTGGCGGCAACTCCCGTTTCCTAAGGCATACCCCTCTTCTAGGGCCCCCCTTATCAGGGGCACCCTACTCCGTTCTGATGATGTCAGTGTTCTCTATGACATCATCTTCCTTTTCCGTGACATGCGTCACCCTGATGTCTGTGTTTCAATATACCTTGATCATAAAGCAACAGCCGGTCCTCAAGTTGTGAGGACCAGGCACGGAAGTTGTTTGTGGTTGTGTGGCGGGAGAACGGCCATCCTCGTCCAGTGACTTCACCAAGGGCACGGACGCGAGCGGCGAGCCAGGATTCAAAGGCACGCCAGGTAGCCCCTAAAATTCTCCTTACGCCACAGCTCTGAAGAAGAATTTGGTGTTAAGCAGCAACGTTGGTACTCTGCACTGTTCATGGCGCTACCAATGCATGATACTGATCGTGCGGATATCCGTGAAAACCGCGATATGAACTTCACGCGGCTTTACAAGCGCATTACCGATGTTTACATGGGCCATGGAGATCGCGTCGCTCAGTCTGCAATTGCTTCCTTGCATTCCTTGGTATGCAACAATATCGATGAGCTTGAGTCTTTTCTTAACGAGTTCATCACTGGTGTTCAAGTTGCTCGGCATCATCAAGATTTCCCTGACATGAGCATTGCAATTGCTTCAGACGAAAATCCCCGACTCGATCTTGTCTAAGGATCTCATTGCACTTGTCCCTAAACTGCGCACGTATTGTGGTTTCGTTGATCGCCTCAACAGTAAAGTTTTCGATTATCTTCAGACCAAGTCTGCGCTTGTCCATGCTACGCTCCGTGAAAGTCCCCGCCATCGTGAACGTTGCAGCTTTTGCGGTCGTACCAACCATCCTTTTGATAAATGCCTTCATCGTCTCAATGCTTTGCGCTCCCAACAACGTTCTAGCCCCCGCCCATCTTTTCGCCCATCTTTCCGTTCCCGTGGTTCTTTCCATCGCAAGCGCCCACGCCCTACTGACCTTTGTCACTTTTGTGGTATTCCTGGCCATCACCAGAAAGATTGTCGTAAGCGCCAGCGCTATTTGCTCTCACAAGCCACCGGCCGCCCTCGCCCTCGTCCCCAATACCCACCTCGATCCAATCCCCAATACCCACCTCGGTCCAATTCCCACTACCCACCTCGACTCAATCCCCAATACCCACCTCGGCCCCATCCACCATTCTACCAAAACTATCTTTCCGCCCCCAACCCACTCTTGCCCCCATCTCAACCTTCTCCGCCGCTTCTTGCGTTGCCACCCACCACCACGCCTTCTGTCCCACCTTCCACTGCCATCTCCCCTCCTGACCCATCATTTTCTGCACCCACCTACCCGTCTTTCAATTACCATCTTCTTTCTATCTCCCCCTCCATTCATCAAGTTCTTTCCTCCACCAATGCTCTTACCGCTCTGCTCACCGCTCGTGAGCGCGACTACCTGCACAGCAACAACCTTCGCCTCGTCGTCTACGATACCGGCGCAAACGTCAATCTCTTCAATTCTTCTGCTGGTTTCACTGACCTTGACAACACTCAACAGCACTCAATCACTTATGCTATCGGCACTGGCTCTGTTTCTGGTTCTGGCACTGCTCACTTAACGTTTCCTTCAATTGGTCCTCTCGACAATCGTGGTCTTCCTTCTCCTCCACCCACTCTTTCCGCCCCCGATGGTATCCATGTCGCGTTCCCGCATACCCTCATTTCTCCTGGCCTTGGTGACAAACGGATTCTTTCGGATCATGCCCTTGAGCAAGTTGGTTACGATTGTCACACGATTCAGGCTGTTGGCCCTGCTCATCCGCAACGCATTTTACGTCACCGACAAACGCATCACGTTATTCCCCTGCTTCGTCGCTGTGGTCTTCTTTTGATCGTCTGTTGGATCGGCAATACGACCGCTGCGCCCTAAGCGGACTTCGTTTCACCTTTTGTGGCATTTTCTTCTTGCCCTCGCGACCATGACCCTTGTGCGTTTCCCGCTGTGTCTCAACGCACTCAACTTACCTTCGACCTTCGGCTTGCTCGTCTTGGTCACTATAGTCCCTCTTATATCCGACGTTTGTCTTTCTCTCGCTGTTGGCGCACCGCTTTTCCCGAGCTCCGCGTCTCTTTCTTTTTGTCCTGCTTGTGCTCTAGGTAAAATGCATGCTGCGCATGTTGGCCAACGTAAAGCACATGCCTCCACTTCCACCTCGCTTCCTGCCTCCGAGCCTTTGTCTCGTCCTCGTGCTGTTCCGCCCTATCTTATTATCCACGCCGATCTCATGTTTGCAGGCGCCCCTTCCTTTATTCATCAAGACAGAGCGATCCTCACGTTTGTCGATGATTATGCGCGCCGCCGCACACGTTACTTTGCTCCACGACACGATGCACTTACGAACGCTCGTCAACTCGAACTTTTTCTGTCTACCGTGGTTCGCCCATTTGGATATCGCATTGCCCTCATCTACACAGATCGTGACCGCTCTCTTATGGGCCAATTCGAAACCTTCTGTCTGGGCAACAACATCGCTCTCAAACGTGCTCCTGCAGCTCAGTCCAAAACTTCACAGGCGCACACTTTTTCTGGTGTTGTGGAACGCTCTCATCGCGCCACTGCTGATATTACTCGCGCTCTTTTGGTGCATGCGCACAGTCCACCTGATTTTTGGCGTTGGGCCATGGAAACGGCTGACTTCATCTCTGAGCGCATGCCAAACGTCTCTAACCCTGGATATATGACGCCATATGAAATGCTACATGAAACTCTCCCCCGTGTCGATTTTCTTCGTGTTTGGGGCTGTCCTGCTGCAATTCTTACTGGCGACAAATGGCCTACCAAAGCTATAACAGGTATCTTCATTGGGTATCCCTCTGCAGGCCCTGGATATCGCATATTGCTTCAACGCGCCACTGGTCCCGTCATCCACACCTCGATTGACGTTGTTTTTGACGAAAATTTTGCTCTGCGTAAGTCTCTGTCCTCTCAACACCTTCCTCCGCCTCTTGTGGATTCTCGTTTTCCTGACTTATTTTTTTACGACCCTCGTTTATCTTCCGCCGTTGCTCCCTTGTCTTCTGTTTTTGATGCTCAGGAGCCGGTCTTATCGGGACTGATCACCCCTCAAACAATACCACAACCGTCAAAAGACAATACGAAACGTGCACCATTACGTCGAGCCAAACGGGGCCGACCGCGCAAAGTCGACCAAAGCGCATTACAAAAACCAACAAACTTTCATACTGGCGTTTGTCAACAACGCAATGTCGATTCTGTTTCATCCTGTCACAATGTCGATTCTGTTTCCTCTGTCGCTTCTGTTTCCTCCTGTCACTCTTTGTATGTCTCTTATTCTAGCTTTCGTTTGTTACTTCATTATGTCTTCCTCCCCCTTTGTTTAGCTAACACCCTTGTTGATCCCCATGCACATGTTTATTACTCTGCTTCCGAAGAAACCTCTCAGTATTCATACATTGACAACTCAAACATTATTTTCACCCATTTACGTGAAGCTTTAGCTCAGACCAATCCTGAGCGTCCTGGCTGGTTGCAAGCCATCGCCAAAGAATATCATCCCCTTGGTCAGCTTGGTTGCTTGGATGTTGTTCGCGTTCCTTCGACTTTTCTGGCAACATTTGTACCCTCAAGTGGATCCTCCGCAAGAAGTATGACTCTGGCCGCTTCAAATCGTACAAGGCTCGCGTCGTTGTCCGCGGTTACACCCAGGTTCACGGCATTGATTATCACGACACCTACTCGCCGGTTGCTAACATCGTCACGATCCGTTTCTTTCTAACTTTTGTTGCTGTTCATGACTGGGATTTGCACAAGTTGGACGTCAGCTCCGCTTTTATCCAAGCTCCCATTGACGAAGACGTCTATGTCTGGCCACCCGAAGGCTATGCTCCTCGCCAACCCACCGATGGTTCCAAGATCGTTTACAAGCTCCGTCGCTCTTGGTATGGTTGCAAACAAGCTTGTCGTAATTGGTGGCTTTATTCGGAACGCTTCCTTGTCAATGATTGTGGCTTCGTCCGCGGATCTGGTGGCACTTGCAATTACAAGCTCGTGCTTAATTCTACCGTTGTCCTACGTCACGTTCTTGTCGTTGATGATCTTCTTGTGGCGCACCATCGTCATTGCCTTGGCCATTACCAAGCTTTCTTCCTCCGTTTCAGAACCTTCACTGACGTCAACGAGCTTGATCTCACCACTTACGTTGGTCTTCGCATTACGCGTGACCGTCCTAGACGCACGCTCACTCTTGACCAATCCCATGCTATCCGTGAAATCCTTACCGAACATCGCTTCATCAACAGTAAACCTGAACTGACTCCCGCTCCCAAAGGTCTTCATCTTTCTGCGGCTGATTGTCCTGCTCCTGGTTCTCCAGATCACATCTTCATGGCGCGCATCCCTTTTCGTCGTATTGTTGGCTGTGTCCTATTTATTTCCATTATGACTCGCCCTGATATCACTTGGTCCGTCAATCAGTGTGCGCGTTTTTCACACAATCCTGGTAAACCCCACTGGCACGCTTTATCCCACACTCTGCGTTATCTCAACGGTTCTCAGGATCTTGCCCTTATTCTTGGTCGCGATTCTACCCTTCGTCTCTGTGGTTATTCCGACTCCAGCTGGGCCGACGACCCTGATGACCGCCACTCCACAACTGGTTTTTGTTTTCTCCTTGCTGGCTCTATGATAGCCTACTGCTCCCGCTCGCAGTACCTCCTTGCTCGCTCTTCTTTTGAAGCTGAATTGCTCGCTCTTTACGCCGCTACTGCTGAGCTCTCTTGGCTTCTCAAACTTTTTGATGACTTTGATCTCCCTCGTCACACGGTACCAATGTATGTCGATAATAGCACCACCGTCACCCAAGTCCGTCTCCAATGTCTCACACGGCGCACCCGCCATGTTGACATTCGCTTTTACAGCACCGCCGAATATCATCGCAACCACATCATTGATCTCCACCACATTCCCCGCCTTGACAACCTTAGCGATACTTTCACCCGCAGTACGGAAGCTCCTTCCTTCCTCCGGCTTCACGCTCTTTACCTCACTTCGCAATCTTCGCCCTGATATCTCCTGTTTCTTTCTGCCACAATGCCTCTATTGTCAGCAGGGTCGGATAAGAAAGTTCGTACGAGCCGTTAACTATGTTTCAGTTTGTACTAAGACATCGACTTCACTATGGGGACTAGTTCCATCGCGACGATCTCGCGGCGTGGCGGCACATACTGCTTGAGTACAAATGAACATAGCTCAGCGATCCGTTGAGTATGTCCATGCCAAATCGGGCGTAGCCGGCACATGAACGTAAGCGGGTGTCAAGGGCCTGAGCGGCGTCATGCGTTGCCAGACAGTACGCCGGTGGATAGGTGGGGTCGCCTTGCTGGCCGCCTTCTTGAGAGTCGAAGGGGGCACGATCGAGGCCGGTGGGGCCGTGGAGGGCCACCCAGGATGCCGGCCGCAATTGCTTGAACATAAAGTGGCCAATCCCCTCACGCAAAAAAAGGAAAAAGCCCACGCGTTGTAGGACCCGTCGTTGCGGCGCGGGCTAGTCTCGTTTTCTTATCCGACCCTATATATATAATATATATATATAGTATTGACGTCTTCCTGAAAGCTTCTCCTCTGTGAGCGTCTCACTTACCCCTTTTTCCTCCTTCCTTTTTTTTTTTTTTTTTCCAGCACCTGTGTGAGGACCTCACTTACCCCTTTTTCCTTTTCTTTCTTTTCCAGCACCTGTGTGAGGAAGCTATGACACTTACCCCTGCACCACGTATCTAGTATCCCTACGTCATCCCCTTATCGCTAGTCTAACGCCCATTCCAGTTGTAACAACCTGCGTCTATATAGCAGAAGAAATATTATTTAGTAATAGTAAATAAATAAATAAATAAATAATTAAACCCCTGTGCTCGATCGACGATCGGCCGAGCCCGGGATCTTAGATAGTGTATGTCTGGCTGCTGGTGCTCCTTCCATTCCTTATTCCCTCCTCGTCTTCTGCTTCTTCGGGCACGCAGGGGTTGTATTATTATTGTTGTTGCGGCTTTTTTATTGCGCCCCCCCCACCCTCTTGATTACCGTAACTTCTTCTTCTTCTTCTTCTTCTTCTTCTTCTTCTTCTTCTTCTTCTTCTTCTTCTTCTTCTTCTTCGGAGGTTAGGTTGGGGCCTCGCGCACGACGCGACGCGCAATGGAGAGAGCGAGTGATTGCGCAATGGAGAGCGAGTGCGCCAAGCTCAAAGCCGAGCTCCGATGTGCCAAACGGCGTCGGAGTGTCATACGACGCCGACGGACCTACGTTCTCGCACTGCGGCAGCGGTGGATATCAGAATGTCAATCGATGGAGTGGCGAAGCCTGCGGCTCGGCGAGCGCCACGACATGTTCCGGGCGATGATCGACCATCGAATCTCGTCGTTCGAGCGTCTGTTGGCGCTCAACAGCTTGGACGACTGCTTTCACATTTGGCACTGTGGGCCGTACGCGACGATCAACAGCTTTCGGTTGGGCAGGCTTTCGTCCGCGCAGGTGCTGTGGAGCGAGGTCAACGCGGCGCTCGGGACGGTGTTGCACCTCTTAGCAGTCTTGAACACCAAACAGTCAAAATTCCAGCTCATTCCGCTGGGGAGCTACTCGAGGATTCAAGCGCGCGACCAAAAGACGTCGTACAGCCTCTTCATGGACGACTCGTTCTCTCTGTTGCCAAAGCGAAATTTCACGCACGCGCTCCTCGCACTCATCGCATCCCTCGAGGAGCTCAAGCAGCTCATCAAGCCGAAGGACCCGGCCATGTGTCAGCTCTACAGCTTGCCCAAACACCAGTTACAGGATCGCGCGTTCTATATGGGCGACGATAACGTCTGGTCAAAGGTCATGAAGTTCGTCCTCGTCGATCTCAAGTGGGCCGTCGCCTTCGAAGCGCGCCACGGCGCGACCTACGCGTTCTAGACAAGCGCTCGTCTCGTTCGTTTTTCGTCGTCGTCGTCGCGGGGCTCGAGATGACTCTCGCGCGATGAGTGATCACGTCTTTCGCGGCGGTGCCATATTCTTTGCGTATTTGGTCGCCCCGACCTGCGCTTGGTGGCCATCGCCGGCTCCTGCGATGTCTCGGCTACGTCGCTTCGGTTCTTCGAGCTCCCGACGATCTCGTTCGCACTGTCAGGAGGAGGACGAAGAGTATGGCGATATCATCTAAGAACCCTACACCCACAGCTATCTGTGCGGCGCTACAGGCAAACAGAGAGGCAGACAGCGAGCGTAGACCAAAGAATCCTCGCTTCTGCGGCCATGCGTCGTATGGGTGTCGGGATGGGCTTTATTATATACTAGTGTTTGATATATATGAATTTGGGTAAATTAGGGAAGTCGGATGGGGGTCCGGAAATGACGAGTTCAAAGCAGTGGATGCGAAGCAGCGCGCGACAACGTGCACCGTATCCCCCAGCAAGAGAAAAGCCGGGAACGGGAAATCTCAAAGTAGTGGCCGCGGAGGAGGTGTTCGTTCGAAATGGTCTCGCGTCTAAAGGAAGCTAGAGAGAGGGAGGGAGTCGCCGCTCGTGACGCAGGGTGCTTGCGATCAACGCTTAAAAGCTAGTGGCCAGCAAAGATTCGGGCGCGGCACTGTCAGGGTACGCGAGCTCGAGACCGAGATCATGCCCCTTGAGCAGATCGACGCTATCGCTTGAGAGGACGGGACCGCAGACCTGTTTGTCCAGGAAGTCGAGGAAGGTGTCGATGCAGTCGTCGTCACCAATGTCGGGAAAGGTGGTGAAAAGCACGTCATCCTTGTGGATGTCATCCTTGTGGAGGTCGACCTTGCACTCGTCCGGCTTGACGCAGACGATGGGCTTCACGGACAAGTCGTCGTCCTCCTCCTCCTCGTCATCCTCCTCGTCCTCCTCCTGCTTTGCCGAGTTGTCGTCGACGACGACGACGACAGCTGCAGCATCATCCTTTGGGTGCCGCGCGGCGGCGGTACCGGCGGTACCGGCGGTTCCGGCAGCGGCGGCGGCCGCGTCCCGTGACATCGAAGACGACGACGACGCCGCGTTGACGTCTGTGTTAATGGAGGACGACGAGACAACGCGCGTCAACACCGAATTCGGAAACTGGAGCGTCGGTTGCGGCGGCGGCTTGTGCTCCGGCGGCGGCGGATGCTGCTGTCGTAGATCCTGCTCGTTCAGAGGCGCGTCGGGCGGCTTGACCTTGCTTGCGCTTCGTCGCCACGCTGCGCACCCAGCGCCCGGCGTTCGTCGTAGGTCGAGCAATGCCTCCGCCGGGTAGCCGATCATGTCCTCTCGGCTATATACCCGAAGCTTGCTGGAACTCTCGCTGATTTTCTTGTGGAAGCCAAAGTTGTTGAGCTGGCGCTGAAACGACGTGAACTTTCCGTGTCTAAAGTACTTGGGTAGGACGGCCGCGAGTTTGTTGGAGGGGCCGGGGATGGCAATCTTACCCGAGTTCCACGTAATGAGGTCTGGCCCGAGCTCGGTAAACATCGAGTACAGTTTCACGACGAAGTCGGGAGGTTTATCTGTCGCGCTGTGTACGAGCGACTTGGCCACCCTAGTTTTCGCAGCTTCTCGCTTTGCATCCTTAAAGGACGGCTTGGTCTTGCCGGTCGGGACTATTGCGGATGAGTCGGCGAGAACGGTGCTCGACGGTGTGTCCACCGACGCGTTTTCGGTCTTCGGTCGTTTTGCCGAGCAAGCTGTCGTCAGCTCAGCGTGAGCGGTCGCAGACAAGTCCTCGCCCATGACCAGATAGCCTCCTCGCAGGCGAAGGGAACGGGAGCGACGAATCGAACCACTCGTTCGGCCTCGTGAGACCTACGTCTTTCAGCTGTGGTGTAGTACTACATGTGATGACACATTCACATTTCTCACATTTCTTTTTTGACGTCATATGTGGCACTACTACGTAAGCAGGTACTAGGCCACAAAGGATCTGTGGAAACAAGACGTAAAATTCGGCGACGTGTCGCATCGTCATCAAGTGTCTTCCTGCCGCACGACGAAGACAACACATATTGTCATAGATTATTCGTCTTCGGAGGAGGAGGTGGCGGCGGCGGCTCCCCCGCCACCGCCAGCCCCCAACGACAGAACATCGATTGTGTCGCAATTCGAGCCGGAGAAGCCCGCAAAGCAGGAGCAAAGTCCAGTCTCGTAGTCGCAGAGGCCACGATTGCTGCAGTCAACGTGGCAGACGCTTGCGTTGTTGCCCACAGCTCGACCCCCGCGTGTCGTCGTGTTGGAACAATCGGTCTCGTCGACGGCAGTGAGGGGGTCATTACCGCTCGGGCAGTGGCGCAGGGAACAGTCCGGTCCGAACCATTCGGGCGTGTTCCACTCGCCCGACTCGAGGCCGACTGGCCAGGACGAGTCGCAGACGCAGCCGAAGAGGCGGGTCGCGTCCCAGGCGTGCGAAGGAAATTCCGACGCGGTGAAGGAATAGGGGCGGTTTTCGTAGGAGGAGAGCGGGAGGGCACGGTCGATCATGGCGAGGTCGCGCATCGAGGCGCAGATGCCGTGGCCCGAGCAGGGTCCGGTCTCGGCGGAGGTGCCGGGACACTCGCGTCGCTCGCACGCGGGACCTTCGAAGCCAATGTAGCACTTGCAGGTCCCCGACTTGCGCTGGCACAAGCCTGCCCCCGAGCACTCGGAATATCTGCTGTGGGCGTAGCCGTCGACGAGCGGCATGCCGCCCCACGTCGGGCCGATCGGGCACGAGAACTCGGCGCACGTCCAGTCCTCGAGTTGGCGGTACGCGGCCTCGAAGGGCGCGCCAAAGCCTACGTCGCAGTCGCACCGATTTAAACAGTGGTCGCATTTTCCGTAGCCAGAGCAGGAGGAGAGCCTCGCGCATCCGTCGCCGATCGCGTTCGCCGTCTCGATCGGCGTGGCGGGTACGTCGGACCTCGTCGTGTTTTCGGCAACGATCACTCGAATGTGCGCGGGGTCGTAGGGTCCGGGCATGCCGCATTGTGGGCGCAGCTGGCCATCTTTCACGACGACGTTGACGGTCGTGCCTGCGATGATCGCGACGCCGCGCCTCACGTGGAGATAGAGAGTCGAATTCACAAAGCCCGCCTTGTGCTGCTCGTAGCAGCAGCCTTCGCGCCACTCGCCGCGGAAATATTTTGAAATGTTGCCAGCCAGAGTGTCGCCGTCTTGGAGCTCGACCTGGCCGACGCCGATATTGGCGCCCGGAGACCCGAACGCCTTGCCGCTCGTCCAGCCGCTTAGCCTGACTGCGACGCGGTCGTTGGCGTGGAGGGTCTGCGCCGAGACAAAGGAAATCTCGATTTTGCTGGGCACCTTGGGCACGGCCGGTCGAAAGCTGAGCTCGGTGTCTGTGAGGTAGCAACTCCCTTCGACGGCGTCGCTGACGTTCACTCTTCGCGTCATCGCCGCAGCCGTGTCGTTCGACGCCGACGCCGCGATGCGAATGTGGGTCGAGTTCCCAACAATACCGCAGTTTGGCCGGAGATTGTTGCTCGGATCGATTGTGATCGTGTGGAGATAGTTGGTCGCTTTCTGTACGCCCTTCTGCGCCGTGAGGGTCAGATACGAGTCGCGGTACTCGTTTGCTACCGTCCCCTCGGCCCACGCGCCTTCCCAGTCGCCGCGGGGCCACAGCAACACGTCGCCCGACGAATAGGTGCTTCCCGCCTCATTCGCACAATCACCGCTCGTGAATCCACCCAAATACAAGTAGACTACATCGTTCGCCTGGATTCCGCCCTCGACGGCGAATCGCAGCGCGATTTGGGTCGCCTGGCAGTTTTTCCTGTGCCGCGGCGAGAACGACACCGAGCTCCAGGAAAGGTCGCCGCTGCACCCAGGAAGCACAACCCATAGCAGCAGCATCTTCATACCCTCATTACTTTGTAACGCTCCGAAGTAACGGCTCTGCCAACGGCATGCGTGTGAGCGAGCGTCGCCAACCCTGGTTGAAGTGAGCTTACCTGAATACGTACGCGACTGAAGTCAACTCGCTCCACAAAACAAAAGGTGTGTCGTCCGCATCGTCGACGTGGCCCCATCAACCCCTCCACGCAGGACACAATGAAGGTCACGGCTGTTCTCGTCGCCCTCGCCACCGGTGTCTCGGCCTTCGCGCCGCCGTACGTTCCTGCCGTCAAGGTGAGTCGGCGAGCGAGCGAGCAAGCGAGCTCGACCTATCTTCGTGTTGCCCAGTAGCAACCACAGTATCCACGCGCAGGCCCGCACTGTCGTGTTCTCTGAAGAACCCGAACTCGGCAAAGGTGGCATGGCCGACACCCGCGATCCTGAGCCCTTCGTCAACGAGAACGACCCTCGCCAAAGCATCTCTGATGCGCCGAGCTTCGAGGAATACCTCAAGCAGCGCCAGCAGGGCTAAGACCACCAAGACCAACAAGATCCTTCGCCCGGCAGCCTCAAGAATATCTCTTCGTATGCGACAGCCTTTTTCGGGCTCCTCTTGCACCACCTTGATTGACGTCTTCGAGTGCTCCGATTCTCAAGCTCATGGAAATCCCGTATTTTCCGCCGCGCGAGTCATTACTTAACTAAGATCTTCTTTCGCCTCTTTTACATCCACGGGTTTGTTTTTTGTGCGTGGATATGGCGTTTCCGAGGTGGCTTGAGTCCTCTCGCGGTGGAATGCTGCTCCTCGCCGAGGAATACAGGCATGACGATTTCAACGCATACGGGTATGTCTCGCGAGCGCACGCTTCGGCAAAAACTAATCGCGTGTTTTGTTTTTTTTTTTGATCCCGCGCTACCTGTTTCTCACCCTCTCTCCGGCCCAACCGATTCACGTTTTGGGCGTGAAAGCGCTGTCGCTCGCACCCAACCGCATGGTGTCTTGGATATCTATGGGGTCATGATTGACGTGTGCGGTACCCAATCTCGGACGACGAGAGCAGTTCCCAGACGAGGGCACGCGCACGGAAAGGGCGCGGGAGTTGCGGATTCTGCGGACATATCCTGAAGGGAGCACAACTGGGAGCAGAGACTCTTTCCGAGCCGCGAATAGCTCCATACGAACAGGAGCGCTGGCACTTGGGTGGTGCGCCCTTGCTGCTGCCTACGAATGGGTCCACGCCTGCTTTCCCGCTCTTGGAACCCAGGTGCACTTCTCTGTGGTGACCGAGGTCTTGCTTCATTGGACCACGTGGTGGACGAAACGTTAGTGTCTGACCCATGATTCTTTAGCCAACGGCTCGCGATTTGAAATTGCTTGGAGTATGGCTCTCGCTATTGAGCGGCAGCTGACGCATCAATATGAGCTCGCCTGGGCCGGGCGACGCGGGCTTTGAGTCCTTTGTTGCCCAAGGCTACCTCGTCATCTTGTTTGGCGACGTGCGCGAGTGGTGAGCTCGATACCAATGTCAGCGCGCAGGCGTAAACGGACATTCAAGTTTTTACGTCAGAGTAAATAAAATTGCCGCAACGATTAACTATTATGGTTAGCAACTCCCAGGCCAGAATGGATGAGCACAAGGAAACAACGAGTTATTATTGTTGTTATGTCGCTAATAATCATGACGTCGGTCGAACGACGATCTCGACGCGGTCTCAGGTCGCCATCTCCGCAGACAGGGCGACGAGGTGCGCGTACTCGTCGGCCGAACGTGAGATGACGGCTCGGGCGAGTAGGAGCGCGGCCGAGGGGTCTTGGGTCAGGATGCGGTTGAAGGCGTCCTGCGAGAGGCAGAGCGCGTCGCAGGGTTCGGCGGCAATGAGCGTGGCGTGCCGTGGGGTCCTGGCAAACGCAGAGAGGTAGCCAATCATCGATAGAGGCGAGGCGACTTCGATGACGCGCTCAATGCCGTTCGAGTCGACGACGACCGCCTTCAGGTAGCCCGCCACGACGAGGACGACGCCCGAGTCGGCCGGGTCGCCGGCGCGCCAGACAACGTCGCCGGGATTGAGCGAGCGGCGTACGAACGCCTCGGCAAGTGCGGTGACTTGGGCGTTCGAGGAGCGCGGGTCATCGACGAGTTCGCCGAGGACCGCCGCGAGGACTTGGGTCGTTGCACAGTCGGCGCCGAGATCGGGCCGACGACTCGGAACACTTTTGAGTTGGAGCTCCTCGACGAACTCGAGCGCGTGGATGAAGTCGTCGAAGTGGCTGACGCAACACGCGCTTGCGCCGGTAGATCCAGAGTTATCGCCTCCCGCGAGATTGGATTCTTTGGCGGCGGCCGCGTCGAAGAAGCCGAGGCGCGAGAGGACGACGAGGGACTTGTCGTCGAGCTCGGAGACGACGAGGGTCGCGCCCGCCTCCAAGCAAACCTGTCGTAGCTCGAGAAACGCGCGCGCTGCCGTATAGTCGAGCGAGGAGACGAGAGCGCAACGAGCAACCAGACAGAGCGGCGGGGGGATCTCGAGGAGTTCCTCGGCGGAGCCAGATCGGCGGCGCTTGAGCGCGGTCGAGATATTCGCCGAGAGCTCGAGCTCGCGCCGAGCGACGTCGAGCAACGCGGGTGCGGTCGCGAAGTTTATGAGGCCCTGGAGCACGAGGACGATCCGCCGGTCGCCCCAGGCGCGCAAATATTGGGCACACTGGGGCTCGCGATGCGAATTGGATAACAAAACAGTGCCTCGCAGAACTCTCCGCGTTGCCGCGGCCGCGGGCGTCGAGCCGAGTCTCGCGACGAGGCTGAGGCTGGCGATGACGAGTCCCAAAAACAAGCCTTCGACGAAGCCGAACGCCATGGTCGCGAACGGCATCGCGAGTATCACGAAGAGATCGGTCGGGTGAGGTCGCTCTTTAACTACGGCGTTCACGACTGTTTCCTCGATGAAGAGTTCGGCGAGCCATATGAAATAACACGAAATGACGGGACGCGGCGCGCACGCCGCCACGGCCCCGAGAGACCCGGCAGACATGCAAAGCCCAGCGAGCACGGCGATCGCCACCGGCTCGATGATCGGGCGGGTGTGCGGTGACGGGGTCGTGACCTCGCCACCCCCAGAGCGCAGCGCGCGGTGCGCGGCGTAGCACGTCGAGAACGGAAGATAGTTAGGAACTGACAACGCCAAGCCCGCGAGGAGGTTTTCCAACACGAGTGTCCGAACCTCGCTTTCGACGACGCCCTTGCTCCGAGGCGGGTGGTCCTTTGTTTGACCAGGCGGCACGAAGCGATTCGCGTTGGTTTCGGTCCGAGGCCGTACTCCGAGCGCCTGCATTAAGTGGGAGGTCACTCGCCACTTGCCTTCAGTCCACAAGAAAGAAAGGGGGTGGTGACCTGTAAGTTGACCATGTCCATCATTGTGGAGAGTTGGTGGACGAACGCCGCTGCGGCGGCGGCGAGCCATGTTTGAGACGACAACAGGATCGTGCCCCAGTGAACTCGCCAAGGAGCCGGCGCTCCGGGCAACTTCGAAGGACTCCAGTATTGCCAAATGCGAGGCGTCGAAGACGACGACGCCGGCAACAGGAACCACTTGGGGTCGTCGCGCTTGACGACGCTGAGCGCGAGCCCGCTGATGACGAGAAAAAAAGCGTTAAACCAGGATGCGAACGGGGTGCCGGCACACCAGCGATCGCCACCAATCATGGCGATGGCAAGAACGATGGCACACGACATCTGCAAAGGATCTTCCTGGCATGCCCCCCACGTCTCGGCAATGAGGTAAACACCGACCCCTAAAGAGAAGCGCAGTTAAACTCACCCTCGGCGGACCAAGTCTCGATCGCGCACCGGCTAGGGCGCCCTTGAGCGCACTCGTGGGAAAAAAACGCAGGTACAAGTGGAGCGAATACTTGTGGACGAAAGCGTACCAAACGGAGACGCAGAGCGAGAGAACCCCGATAGCGGCCAGCGCCGTCGCAACGACTGCCTCGTCCGGCTCCCCGCGCATATCTTCGGCAACGCCGCTAGCCACGGCGTGCATCAGCGGCAAGATCTCGATTGCGCCACCTGCGACGGCGCAAGGCAGCCTCGAGACGAGGCACACGGCGATCTGGCCCAGGCACGTCGATAGCATCCAGCCGGTGCAGCACACGGCCTGTGCTCCCCTAAACGCCACGACGCTGGATGGCAGGAGCAACAGCCCAAATGACACGGACTGCACCGATGCAACCAAGGCCTGCACGACCGCGGGCGCAATCGCGGGTCCGATGCCCGTGTCTATCAGTTTCTCCGACACGGACCTTCCCAGGCCAATGTCGCCAGGTATGAGCCGACGAGACTCCATTTCCCAACAAACGACCTCAACAAGAAAACCTTCTGCCAAGTTCTGGGTCTGAAGAATATTCCGGTGCGTTGGACCGGAGCAAGGTTATTTATGCAGGAGAGAGACGATGGGGCCCAGGAAGCGTGCGCAAGCGTACGGTATGGTCGCGCCCCATTTGGGAGGTGGTCCACATCAAGAAGCTCACCACCCAGGTCATGAATGAATGAATGAATGAAAGGGCGCTTCACGTGGCTGGAGCCGGGAGCGAAACGGGTTCGGCGGCCTTCTTTTTGTTTGAGGAGGTGAACAAGGAGATGATGCCCACAATGGCGGTGCGGGCTAGCAAGACAAAGGTGAAGACGGCGGCTCCGATGTTCATGAGGATTGCGCTCCGCCACCGCAGACGGCCGGTCGTGGGGTTGAGGTCGTCCGCGACGTCGAGGGAGGTGAGCTCGTCTCTTTCGAGTTTGGCCCGGACCTCGGCGAACACAGCGGGCAGGATGACAAAGAAGCCACGGTACGCGCGATACACCGTAAAGAGTAAAAAAGTCATCGCGGTCGCCGTCGCAAACCGGAGTTTCAACGGGAGGCTTTCGGCGACCATCATTTTTTCGCGGTACTGTTTTCCTCGACTCTTGAGGCCAAGACCCACCTCGTGGATGCGTGCCGCCAAGCCGGGTTGTTCAACAGAGAGGACCATCGTTCGTCGATTCAGCGTCCGAGACCCGCGGACTTTTATGGGCGCGGGTGCCCAGGCGCGTGACGAGACGAGCGATGACACGGCGACGAACACGTACATGCGCTTCGTCGACGGCATGCTGCTGGTTGATCAGGATCACACTGTCAGCCTCAACTAAGAGGGTTTTCAATTGCGCTTTGTGTGTTCGTTTTTTAGAGGTGTTGGGGTGACCCTTTATTAGGGGGGGGGCATTTCGGTAGCAATAACGGAACCGTGGCTTGGGTGGGCTGCCCGAGTTCCTAGGAGCGACGCGACGGATGTTTGAGAGGGCATAGCGAAACCGGCCGCACACAGCTGCGAGGTCCCACGCGCGGTAGATGCAGCGGAGCTGGCCGCCGTGGCCGCGTTGAAGTTGACGGCGCCGATGTCGAACCGCGTCCGCATACCGATCCGGGTCGTGCATGTGGTGCGCGCGAGCTGTGTGTTTGCCTTGCTGGTCCTCACTAATGCGCCGAAGACGAGGCAACTACTGACGATGCCTTCGCTATGCGAGGGCTGCTCGACGAGGCCCGGGAGGCAAATTGGTGATTGCGGAGGCGCGCCATTTGCGGTCGCGAGAACCGCGTTTACTACACGAACGTGTGTGTCACATCATCCGCAGCGGCGCTTTTTGTCGAGAGGGAAGAGGGCGCCGAGGAAATAAATAAACGGTTTTAAAAGGCGACTGCTAAGAAGTGGGGTGAGGTAAGGAAACTTACGGTCGACTGCTAAAGGGGGAGCTTCGGAGTTTTGGTGGGTTGTGTGGAGATGTGAGAGGTGTGGGCGGCGGGAGTGGGTATCCCGTTCAGAAGTTGGGAGTAAAGGCTAAGGGGTCGACTGGGTGTGCGCTTAGGGGTTTGGGAGGATGTGGGTTTCTACAAAGGTCGACTGCTAAGAGAGGGGGGTGTGCCTGCGGGAGCTTGAGGTTTTTGGTGCCTTGTGTGGTTCGAATGTGGAGACGTGAGGAATGCTTTGAAGGCGGGAGTGGGTATCCCGTTTGCGCTAAAATCGTTAGCAGAGAGAGAGGCGAAGAAGAAGGGTTTATATTAGGGTCGTGGGCCAAGTTGAGGCAAATTCTGATCACGTAGTCCCTGTTGCCTTGTTTGAGTCGGTGTTCTTCGCAAGGTTGAAAATGGAGCTCGTGGCGCTGTTGTTCGAGGGGCCAAGGCCGCGGGTCGCCTCGCTCCCGCAGCACGAGGCGTGCATGACGATGGCCGCGGCCGCGCGACGTATCGGGGACGACTGGTTCCTCGCCGCGCGGCTGCGATCCGCGGGACGGCGCGCGGTCGGGGGGCGGGGCCCGGTCGAGCACCTCGTCGCGGCAGCCGTCGGCGCGAAGGACGAGCAGGTGGCGAGCGGCTTGTTTCGAGTCGCTGGCGCTCTCGCCGGGTCTGCCGGCGCGACGCCGCGCGAGCTCAAAGTGCTCTTGGGATCGTCGTCGTGTGGGCTCCTCGCCTTGCGCGGAATTCGGCGAGCGTTTCGGTGCGCCGCGCGCAAGAGGCTTGCCTGGAGCCCGCCGCGCGGCGCATACTTTGACGTCAGCGGTGGCGGGTCGCTCGAGTTGCCGCGGCAGCGGTGGCCACTCGGCGACGTCAAGGAGTACGCGATTTCCTTGTGGGCGAGGATCGAGGTGCCGCCCAAGCCTGGCGAGCGCCAGGAACTCGCCCGCCTCGCAACGCGCGAGGGGCTTGGGGTCGTCGTGTCGCTCCAGCGGGACGGCGAGGCCGTTTTCCTTGCTGTCGAGGCCGCGCACGCGCCGCACCGAGGCGGCCGCGTGTCCCAACAGGTCAAGGTGCCCGCGTCAGGCTTTGGCGCGTGGCACCACTACCACATCGAGGCCCGCGCCCGTCCGAAGCTCTCGCTCTTTGGGCGCGACGAGCTCTCGGCGTGGATCGACGGGGTCGAAGCGATCGAGCACTGCGGCTTCGTGTTCCCAACGGCGATTCCCGCGCATCGCGGGCCGGCCGCGTTGGACGACTGCGCGCTCGGCCGCGGACTCAACGGCCAGATCGCCGCGGCTATTGTCGTCGCCGAGTGTTCGTCGAGCCTCCGCGAGGCACTTTTTGCGGTGTGGCGCGCCGGTGCGCCAATCGACGCTCGTCGCGTCGGCCACCAGACTCCGCCGGGGCCCGCCGTCGCGAAGCGCGGGTCGCGCGATTCCGACGTCGGCGCGGTGCTCCTCGGCGGTGGTTTCCGCGCCGTGGTGGAGGCAAAAACTCGCGCTTCCGCGGCGGGAGTCACGACCCGCGTCTCGGCCGAGGATCTCGACGACGTACTCGCCGACGCCGCCGTGGTCGCGTTCTACGACGCGCGACACGCGAGACGCGGCGTCGCTTTCGACGCTTCGCCGTCGGCAAACCACGCTCGACTCGTCGGCGCGGCCGAGGCCTACGCCGTGCCCGACGCCCTCGACAGTCTCGCGGCGCTCGGCGGGATCGGCCTCGTCGTTGCGCTCTTTGACCGCCTTTCGGACGACAACGCGTCGGTGCTCGTGTCGATGCTCGCGGCGTGCGTCGAGGCCGACCGAGGTTTCGCGTCGGAGCTCGCGCGCCTCGGGTTCGTCCGCGTCGTCGAACGCGCGCTCGCCGACCGCGGCGCGCAGTGCGGGGCGCGGCTCGTCGACCAAATTTTGCGCTTGCGTCGCGCCGCCGCCTTGTGCGCGCCGCTCGTTGCGCAGGTCACCGCACGGCTCTTCTTCTCGAACGCGTGGCGCATCGACGACTCGCGCCGCTACGATCTCCGCGCCGCTCGTCGCGACGCGCTCCTCTGCGTCGTGCGGGCGGCGCCCGCGACCGTCGACGCTCTGGTCGGCGCGCCAAGGCTCGTCGACATGGCGCGGATGGCGGTCCGCCATCGCACACGCAAGACGCTCCTCGCGGCCGTCGGCCACCTCGTCGCCTCGACGGGCGCCGACGAGGACGACGCGGCGTCGCTCCTGAGCGCGCTCGCGCTCGGCCAGAAACCGTGCGCGCGAGACGTCGCCGTCGCGCGCGCCGTCGCATCGCTGATCCTCGCGCTTCTCACCAAGCAAATCCCCGGGGTATCGTACGCGCTCCACGCCGCCTGCAACACCTTCTCTTTTTCGCGAGACTCGGACGACGACGACGACGAACCCGAAAACGACCGCGCGAGCTCGTGCTTCGAGCACTTTTGCGTCGTGGCCGTCGTCGACCAGGCATCGGAGCAGCTCCGCGCCGCGGGCGTCCGCCTGATTACCGCGAGCTTGCTGGCGGGGACCTCACCGCGCGCGAGGTTTGACTCGGTCGCGCCGCTCGTCTTCGACGTCGTCTCTCGTCGCGCCCGAGATCTATCCGAGCCAACGTACGCCGCGCTCCTTGCGATGGTCTCGAGCTTGGACTTCGACGACACGTCGAGCGACGTGATTTTTGCGGCCGTGAGCGAAGAGACCTGGGAAGAGGTCGGGCCCCCGGTGACCAACGACGACGAGGCCGACCTCCCTTCGTCGTCGTCGTCGTCTTCCGCAAAACGTGGTCGTCGGGAAGTAAGTCCGACGGACGTCGCGTCCGACGACGACGACGACGACGACTGGTCCTATTCTAGAATCGAAGAGGCCCACGACGCCGACGTCTACGAGTGGGAGGACTCGTGGGAGACCGCTGTCGCCGACGAACCCGCGCGGTCCGCGGCCGCGAGGGCCCGAACGTCGCGCGACCTCGAGGACGACGCGAGCCGGCGACGCCGCGCCGCCGACGACCTCGTCACTACGTGGGTACCAAAAACGCGCACGAGGCCTCTCGACGAGATCGTTGCGAGCATGCGGCTCGGTGCTGCCTCGGCACTGGGCCTGCTGCTGCGGATCCTTCCGCTGCTGCGCCCCTCGCTCGGCCGCCGGTTCCTCCACGATCTCGAGGTCCTCCTCGGACGATCGATCACGCGAGCCGCGCTCGCCGCTAACCGCGACACGTTGCCGTGTGTGTTTGCCCTCGCAAACACCAGAGAAGAAGCGACGCGCGACGAGGCCGCCCATCGGTACGGGCGGGCCATGCGCGTCTACGCGACGCTCCTCTGCGAGCTCCTGCCGCAGCCGTTCGGCGCGACCGCGATCGTACTCTCGGTCGCAATCTCGAGCGCCGAGCGTCAGTCCCAGCGCCGCACGCTCACCGGCTTCCTCTCGCACGTCTTCGCCAAGCTGCTCGCTCCCACCGACCAAAACACCAACAGCAGGACGCCGCTCTTCGCCTCGCACGTCGCGCGGCTCGTCTTCGTCGCGTGCGCGCTCGTCGACAACGGCGGTGTCAAGTCGTCGTCCTCTTCTCCTTCATCGAAAAGAGAATGGCTGCGCTGGGAGGATCGCGCCGAGGCGATCGCCCTCGACGACGACAACGGCGTCGCCACTCTCTTGCTTGCGGTCCAGACCCGCGAGATTGCGGGTGCGTTCCTCCTCGGAGGCCGTCGCCTCTCGTCTTCTTCTTCTTCTTCTTCGGAGAACAAATATGTGCCCGGCGGCTTTGGGGTGGTCGCGCCCGAGGCGCGCGACGACGCGACCCGCCAGGGAGTCAAGGGCTGGCTGCTAACGCGCGAGGGAGGGCTTCCGGGCCAGCCGCTCTTGGTCTTCGAGCTCATGCGACTGTGTACCGCGGTCGCGCTCGCGGCCCTCCACCCGTCGTCCCCCAAAGCGGCAGTCAACGCCGGATGGGTGCGCTACTTTCTCGCATGCATCCTCGACCTGCAGACAGACAAGGCGCTGGAGCGCGAGGGAAAGCTGTCGCGGGCGCGCGAGCGCCTACCGCTTTGCGGACCGCCCGCCGAATCCGATTCGCTAGACGCCGAGCAACGCGAGGCCGTCGCGTGGACGCTCGCTGCCGTCGCGGCGCTGCGAGACGCGCTCCGCGCGGCGCGCGGCGCCTTCTTTCCGGAGAAAAAACAACAAGGTAGTGATCTCGCTCCCGCGCTCGCGACGCCGGCCCGCCGCGCCGCGGCCGTCGCGTTCACCCGCGAAACAAGCGCGGCGCTGCGAGACGCGCTCGGGAGAACGCACTCGCCGGTCCAGCGGTTCCTGGAGACCCAAACCGTCGCCGCCATGCGCCACATGCTCGACGAAGCTAGCATCTGCCTGCAGTTTGCGCGCGCTCAGAAGATGGACCACGACGAGGAAAGAGCGCGAGCGCGCGCTCCGGGCGCCAAGTGGCGCGTCGCGGAGGACGACGCCGACTCGAACGACGCCCTGTTGCGCGGTAGCTTCGTCGCCTGCTCTCATCATGCTGAGTCCAAGGCCGATGATGCCGTTGGCAAGCACTCGGAGATGGCGCGCCGCATGGCGGAGCTGCGGTGGCTCCTCTGCGCCTGGTTGAGCAACGCCGGGGGCGGAGCGTACCCCGACGTCGAACGATTCGCGGCGATCGGAACGAGGGCCTCGCGCGCCGCTCATGGCGCGAGCCTCAAGGGCCTCGAGCACGTGGCCGAGGTTGGGAACGCGGCGAGTGCGCAGCGCGCTGCGGCGCTGGCGGCTCCGAAAGAGACGAGTCGTGCCATGTCACGCGCGATTGCCGAGCGCGACGCCCATCTCGAGGACCTCGCCGCGCTTCGCGAAGAGAGTCGTCGGGTCATCGACGCGGATGCGCGCGCTGCCCGCCGGGCCGCCAGACACCTCGCGGTTGCCATCGCGCGCCCGGGCTGGTCGCCCTTTGTTGCGAACGACGACGACGACGACGACGCACGGAGACCCCGCCGCCTTAAAGTGTCGACGACGCACCGCGACGCCCTCGCGCGACGCCTGCTGCTGGTGCGTCAAACCAAATTCAAGTCGCACGACACCGCCGCGTACTACCGCCGGGATCCGCCTCCTCCCCAGGTCGTCGCGGAGCATCGCACGCGCACGCCGCTGGAAGTCGAGCCAGACAGCGACGACAGCTCGGCCGACAGCGTCGCGATCGCGTCGGACGACGACGACGACGACGATGGCAACCGAATGACGAACCCCGATGTTTCGTCGACGTCTTCGGACTTTTCCGACATCGAAGGCCCGGTGCGAGCTGTGGCCGACGAGTGGGCCGTTCCCGACGCTCGCATCGCGATCTACGATGTTCGAGTGATCAAGGCGTCGGGATCGGTTCGCGGCGCGCTCGCGGTCACCCGGAACCATTTATACTTCGCGCCTGCCACAGACCCCAGAGGACCTACGCGGTGGCGTCTCGACGGCCTCGCGACGCTGCGCGGACGTCGATACCTCCTCCGACGCACGGCGCTCGAGCTCTTCTTCGTCGCGCGGCGCGAATTGTTCGTGGCATTCTCGTCGGCGAACGACCGCCGGGCGTTCTGGCGAATTCTGAGGCGCCGCGCGCACATGCCACTCGTCGCCCATCCCCCCGGCGGGACGCGATCGCTTCGGGACCCGCAAATCGAGCTCAACGCCTCACGCCTCACGGAGCGCTGGCAACGGCGCGAGATATCCAACTTCGAGTACCTCATGGCGCTCAATTCGATCGCCGGGCGGACGTACAACGACCTCACCCAGTACTTTGTTTTCCCGTGGGTCATCGCCGACTACACGTCTCCGACTGTCCCGCACGACCTCGCGACCGCTGTCGGGCGTAGCATCGCTGCGGACAATTTCAAGCAGCAGCAGCAGGTAGATGCTTCCTCCGACGACGAAAGCGCATTTTTCCGCGACCTCTCCAAGCCGATCGGCGCCCTCGACGCCAAACGGCTCGAGCTGTTCAAGGAACGGTACAAGACGACAGACTTCATGTACGGCACGCACTACTCGTCTGCCGGTGTCGTCCTGTACTTCCTTTTGCGGCTGGAACCGTACACGTCGCTCGCGCTCGAACTTCAAGGTGGTTCGTTCGACTGCGCCGACCGGCTTTTTTTCGACGTGGCAGAGACCTGGCGGAACGGGGCGTCGTCCATGTCGGACGTGAAGGAGGTCGTGCCGGAATTTTTCTACCAGCCGGCTATCTTCGAGAACGTCAATTCGTATCCCCTTGGCGAACTGCAAGACGGACGCGTGGTGGACGACGTCGTCCTGCCGCCGTGGGCGCGCGACGCGGCGGCTTTCGTTTACGCGAACCGCGCGGCGCTCGAACGCGCCGACGACGCCGTCGCGCACTGGATCGACCTCATCTTTGGGTGTGCTTCCCAAAGGGGACCTTCAGCGGAGCGCGCCTTGAACGTCTTCCATCCCCTCACCTACGAAGGCGCCGTCGAGCTCGAGAGCATCACCGACGAGACGCTCCGCGACGCGTGCGAGGCGCAAATCCAACATTTCGGTCAAACGCCGCTCCAGCTCTTCGAATCGCCACACGTGGGTCGAGAACCGCCGGGCTCCTCGAGGACGGCGCCGCTTCCGCTCTTCGACGCGACTTCTTCTCCCTTTGGTGGCGTCGTCGTATCGTACGCCGTCCGTCGCGTCTATCCCTTCGACGACAAAGCTCCGAGGCTCGGCGGTGGTAGTGCGAAGAACGCGAGTTTTGCGGCCGAAATCGCCAACGACGAGCCCATTCCGCCGCCGCCGCCGCCGCCACCACCGCTTGAAAAACCGACGACGGTGCGCGAACGGTCGAGCTCGCTCGAAGACGTCGACTTGGACCGCGACTCGGACGCGACGGAGAAACGTCCAGAGCTCGGACGACGGCGACTAGGGAGGACGTTTTTCGTCGCGAAGCAGCAGCAGCGCTCATCACCGTCGCCGCCGCCGCCGCCCGATGTGATCGAGCCGCAGCGCCCGGCGGCAGCGGTGTCGAGCGTTTTCGTCGTACAGAGCAACAACAGGGTGGTCCTGATCGACGCCAACCAGACCGTCGCGACGTTGCGGTACCTTCACGACGCGACGGCGCGGCTCGAGGCACGGCGCACGCTGCCGTCGGCCTACGTGGCCAAGGAGAGCGTCTGGCAGCGAGACGAGGGTGCCGCCGGCGACCAGCGGCCGTGGCTACCTCGGTATGCTTTGGTGCTTTCGACGCCGGGCGGCTCGGAGGCCTCTACGCGGCCCGCGTATGCCAGGCGCCAAGGTACTTCGGGGGCGCACTGGGGTGGCGTAACGATCGACGTGGCTGACTCGCCTAGCGCGGGCGAGGGTGTGCGGATCGTGAGCGTAGGATACCTCGATGGGACCGTTCGTTGCCACGGCATGTCGGGCGGCGACGACAAGCAAGCGACGCGACGAAGTGGCGCGGCCCTCGGCGCGGGAGCCACCTGCGTTGCGGGATCGCATTGTGGTCGCTTCGTCGCGACGGGTCACGAAGACGGCACGACGACCGTATGGGTCAATGATTTCAACGACGTCGCGGCCGCGCTCGCCAGCGACGATCTATTGGTCGCCGCGGCGCACGGCCACCCTCGCGGCGTAGGCGCTGCCGCGCTCCGCGCCGCCGAGCTCCCAGCGCTCCGGAGAAGAACGACGCCTTCTTCTTCTTCTTCTTCTTCTTCTTCTTCTTCTTCTTCTTCTTCTTCTTCTTCGATACGGACGATTCTTTCTACAAACGAGGCATTTTCTTTTCGACGGGGGCGCGATGGAGGAGCGGCAGCGTCGTCTGACGACGACGAGGACTCGCGGTTACGCACGGCTCTTGAAACGGTGGACCCGCGGTTGGTGGCGTCGTCGGAGTTTGAACGATTGTCATTTCGAACCCGCAACGCCGGCGTGAGCCGACAGCTTGCTCGTCGCGGCGGCCGCCGGCGGATCGCGATCGCGGGGGCTCCCGCCGTGCCCGCGGGCTCGAGCGTCAAGGTTGCCGCTTCCAACGAGGTCGACGCGGCGATCGAGTTGGACGATCGCTTGCGTCGCGCGTTCCGCTCGGAGCTTCACCGCGCGGCTACGAAGCGGCCCGACTCACCGCTCTCGGCTGTCTACGTCCTCCGGGGCGGTGACCTCCCGATCTCGAGCGTCGCCGTGCGCTCCGACGCGGACCTGGTCGTATCCGCGGTCGCCGACGGGAGTCTCCTCGTCCACACGCTCCGTCGCGGCCGCTTCGTCCGCGCACTCCCGGGCGTCGGGGCCGTTGCGGATGCCGCGCGGTGTGCTGCCTGCGCCGACTCGAACGCGGCCCGCGAATTTCAGGCCCCGCGACACCTCTGCTCGCTCTCGGCCGACGCCCTCGTCGTCTCGGCGCTCGAGCGTCGTCGTCATCCCGAGGACGCCACAGTCCTCCGTACCTTTTCAGTCAACGCGACGACGCCACTCTCGACCGTCGAAGACCGCCGCCGCGTCACGGCGCTCGCGATCACGCGTCTCGGCGACGTCGTCGTCTTTGCCACGGACGCACCCGTGCTCCTCGTCGCCCGCCTCCACGACCTCTCCGCTGCCTTCGAACTCTCGCTCGCGACACCCGACCTCCCGAGACTTCCGATTCCCACATCCCTCGCCTTTACGAAAGACGGCGACGCCCTCCTCGTCGGCACGCGCTGTGGCTCGCTCCTCTCTTGTAGCCAGGGCGAACTACTCTAACAAAGAGTATTATGGCGACGCGTCTTGTCGGTCGCTGGTGTCGTCGTCGGCTGTCGAGCGAGGCGGAGAAGAAAAAACGACGGGTCTCGAGCTATCCGGAGAAGAAGCCGTCGCGCGCACGGCGCCGGCGCGTGCTGTCGGACCTCGCGCTTCGGCGGGACACGCTCGAAGCCACGGCGAGCAAAAGCGGTCGCACGATCGGGCTCAAGGCGTCGGTCGTCATCGAACGGACGCCCGTGTTGATGCCGGATCCCGAGCCGTGGGAGGAGGCGATGTGGAGACTCCAGGAAGAGCTGGCCGAGCACGACGGGTGGGACTACCCCGAGGAGATCGCGGAACCGATGCGATTCAAGGGACCCGAGGACCTGCCCTTCGAACTTGCCTCGCGCACGACGCAGGCCGACATCGACGACGATCGACGGTCCATCGAGCGCAGCCTCGTCAAGTCATTGTTTCTCGTCGTCAAGACACCCGACGGCTGGCGCTTCCCAGAGGCGGTCGTCGAGGAAAGCGACAACCTTCACCAGGCCGCGTCGCGAGCGATCTCGCGCACCTGCGGCGACAACCTCTACACCTACATCATGGGCAACGCGCCCATCGGTGTCTGGTTCCAAAACCCCGCCGCCGGCAAGGGCGACCTCTACCGCCAGTTCTTCATGAAGGCCATCATCGTCGACCCCTACAACACGGGCACGGTCAGACTCGTCGACACGAAAGTCACCTCAGATTTCGCTTGGATTCACAAGGGTGAGTTTCCAGACTACATCGCTGACCAGGACCACGCCCTGTTCCTCGACCACTTGCTCGGCTGACTCACTGCCTGGCTGCCTGACTGACTGACTGACTGACTGACGAGTATGGTAGTCCTGACCGACAAAAGGTTGACCGAAGGTGCTCCCTCTCTTCTTGATGAAGAGGATTTTATTAGGAGGCAGAAGACGGAGGCGTCGCCTTGGGCTCATCACTGAGGGCCTGGAGGAGGCCGTCGAGCTTGGCGGCAATTCTCGCGGCCGCAACATCGTTGGCTTGGAGAACGTCCCGGAGCGAGCGTTGCTCGAGCTCGACCGTTCGCAGGCGTGCGGCGAAGTGGGCGCCTTGGTCGTGAAGACTCCGGAGCGCGGCGAGGCGAGTTACGACGGAAGCAGGGAGAGCGGCGGTGGTCTTAGACGCGTCGTCGAGGAGCTCGGCAGTCGCGCGCCCGAGGGCAGGGACGTCGTCGGGGGTCGCCGGGAGCGGCGGCAGCGTCGACAGCGACCGGGGTTTCGAGGTCGCTTCGGCGGCCGCTCTTTTCAAATCCTCCCAAGGTTTGCAGGCCGAGCGCGGCGGCAGGCCGGAGGCGATGCGCTCCAGAGCCGCGACGAGGGCGTCGACGTCGCGCGCGAGCTCCGCTCCCGAGGCGCCGTCGTAGGCCTCCGGCGACGCCTCGAGCTCGGCGCGCAACTCATCGGTTTCCCGCTGGAGGCGGGCGAGCCGCGCCCGGGGGGCCTCGTAACCCTCGACGGGCGGCCGCGCGCGAGACCCCCTTCGATCCTCGAGGCTTGCGGCGTCGAACAGCGCGAAGGCCGCGCCCACGCGCAACGACGTCGAAATCACGTCGGCGTCCTGGTTTCCGGCGACCTCCACCTCGGGCTCCGCAGAAGCGTCCCCGGGGTCGTATTCGAACACCTCTTCGTGCAACATGACAGAATCCTTACCCCTTGCATTGTGGATGAGCCCGCGGGGGCTTGATTCATTGGTTCCTTTTTTACCCGACACCTCTTTGGCACGCAGCGTCTCTCCTCGAGGCCTACGCACGGCCCCACGCGTACGAACCACAAGTCCTTGACACACCGCCCTGAGGGCGTCGCCAAAGTGAGAGGGCGCATAACAGGGTCGTTCTTTGATACGGGGGTGGCACCAGCACAGATGCCGTTCGGACGGACGGACGGACGGACTCCGCGTTGGTGGATGATGTCAGTTGTTGCTGTGGGCTTGGCAACCCCCACCCCCAGACGAGCCTGGCCAGAAACCCCGTTGCATGAGAAGGAGAAAGGTAGCCGCTTAATCGCCGCTATTTGCGTGCTGGATGGAATTGAACCGGAATCTGGAACCACTGCGACAGGTACAGCTATCGCCGCAACGTCGAAATCGGTGGCACCCCTCGTTGCGCCTACTTCATCGTCGCTGCCCGAGACCGCGGGTTCCCTCTTAACTTTGACTCTATTCCCAAAAGCCAACGACGAATCATTCTGGTCGTCTGGCACCCCGATAGCCAGACGAGCGCAACCAACCGCGAAAAGAAGTGGCGACCCGGCTTGGTCAGGGGAAAAGGCCGCGGCAACGGAGACGTCCACGCGAATCTAAATGCGACTGCGCTACCCCATGAGCCTCCGCGAAGCGCTGAGGAGCCGAATGAAGCTTAAATGGATCCAGTGGATGCTGCCCAGATTTATCGTTGTTGTCAATCAGTTCGCCGAGATAGACCACGGGCGACCTCGCCACCGCACTCAAGAACGAAAAATCATGCATATATTCGAGTTTTATATAGGAAAATCACCCAGGGCGGCGAGATGTTAAAGAAGGAAGAACATCGAGCTCGCTTGGTAGTGTCGTCTAGGTCCGGTCCGAGGTTGCTCTTCTCCGTGCCAAACGAGGACGTGGAACTGTGCAACGAGAAGGTGAGGAACACGTCGACAAGATCGACATCGGGTGGTGACGTTCACCGAGCGTCATCAAGGCAAGTAGAAGGAGCGCATTAACAAAACACGTCAAAACGGCACAAGGGCGAGGCCAGCATGTCTCGCGAGGCCGAGGAAGATCGAAGTCGATCTTACGCTCGACGAGCTCGAGCACACAACTACTCCGAAGAAAGGCTGCGGAGCAGCGACCCGTACGCAACGTACGTTCGCACCTCGTGCGGCTCGACGACTAGGGAGGGACGAAGAGCAAGCAAGCTCGCGAGGAGGGATAAGGAAGGCATTGCTGGAGTTCCGCAAGCTGCGGTCGCAATAACTTGAAGAAGAAGAAGAAGAATTAGATTGGAAGAAGATACGTATCCTGTGTGTCGCTATGGTGGTGACGACCGACGATGAAGCGTCATCATCATGACCCTAAAAAGCGGCGGGAGAATCCCGTTCGGCGGCGGCGGGAGCGGGAAATCGTTCGCGCGAACATCCAGCTTTTGGAGAAACTGGAGGCCATCAAGGCGCGGCCGTTGTTGGTGCCCGTTGAGAAGGCGTTGACGATGCGGCGGCGGCGGCCGACGTACGAGTGGCCGTCGCCGTCGTCTCTGCTGGCCGAGCGGCTCAAGAAGGTTAAGCCGACATACTCCGTGGCGGCGTTCGCCAAGGTGCGTCGCAAGGAACTGAAAGTGCTGCGGCTTCGCGCGACGACGAAGTACGGGACCGCCGCCGCCGCCGCCGCCGCCGCCGCCGCCAAGATGAATGGTCGGCAGGCAAAGTCCGCGGCGTTTTTGCTAGAGCCCCCGGAGGTTGTTCCCGCCGCGGTGGTGCCGCCGCTGCCGCCAGTGAAGCGAAAAGCGCCAAAAGCCAACAAGCCGAGAAAGGTGGCCGCGGTGGAAGAAACGGCTGCGGCGGAACCGGAGGCCAAAGTCGCGAACGACGACGTCGTATTCCGGACTCAGCGGGACGGCGTCGAGTGTACCGTGTCTGCCGTCGAGCCGTTTACGATCCTGACGATGCTCCACGTGCGCGTCGGAGGAGCATCGGCGACGTTGTCGATAAACGACGCGGCTCTCAAGTATGGACTCTCGGATTACGTGTGCTGCGACGAGGATCTCCAGGACACGCTGCTCCACATGTTCCAAGAGGCGGACGCGAACGGAAACGGGAGCTTGTCGCAAGACGAGTTTCGGAATTTACTCGAGGAAACCGAGCTCTCGGGTTCCGAAGTGGAAGTCCTGATGAAGGAGGCGGACGAAAACCAGGATTCCGAAATAAACTTTCAAGAATTCCTGCCGGTAGCGATCGACCTCGTCCAGTGTTTCAAGGCACGACGATTCGCGAAGCGCGCCGCCCAACTTGAAAAACGGCGGCTCGACGAGGAGGCGATGCGCCGCGTTTCAGAGATAGAAATTCCAGCGTTGCCGCCGGTTATTTCCAAGCCCGAGTTCCGGAAAATTTTGAAGCGAATGTGCCCGGGCGACGACACTCTCGTCGCCGAGATGCCCGTCGACGTTTGCGGGAGAATAATAACCGCGTCCTTCGCTTCCAAATTTCGAGATTCCATGTTTCGGACGTTGCGGCGAAAAATGTTCGAGGCCAAGGCCTCGGAAACCGAAAAAATTCTTTTCGATGAGCTTTCTACTTGTGGTGCCGGCTCGAACCCGGCGCAGGTCCTCGCGCACCCAAGGTTCGGCCTCAGTCGGCTTCAGATTTCGTCGATTCTCGCCGCCGACAACAACAACAACAACAACAACAACAACAACAACAACAATAACCAGGGAAAGGAGGAGGTGGAGGATTTCGCGTCTTTGGCGGGGAAGACGATCGAACGGCTCCACGATCCGAAAATGATGGCTGCCAAAATCCACGTGTTGTCGGGGGTGGAAACGACGCACCCCGACGAGCTCGGAGAACTGTTCGATCTCTACGACGCCGACAGGTCGGGATATCTCGATTCCGATGAACTTTTGTGTCTCTTGCGATCGCTTGATTTAGGCTTGGGGAAGCACGCGATGGACGGGCTCAAGATCGAAAAATCGCTGGACCGCGACGCGTTCATGGTGCTAGCGAAATCCCACCTCGTCCCTCTCATCGAAGACCGGCGCCGCGTCGTTCTTCGGGAAGCTCTGTTACGATTGTTTCCATCAGAGGATTATTACCACGAGAAAAAAGAAGAAGAAGAAGATTCTTCCTTGACGCGCTACGACGAGGATTGGACCGAAGACGTAAAAAAACTCGACGTCGAAGCGATGGCGCTGTTTCGCCGCGCGGATATGTCCAAGGAAGGATCTTTGTCGGCGTCGGAGTTTCATCGACTGTTGGAAGCTCTGGACCTCGGCCTCACGCCGTACCAGCGAGCGCGCCTCTTTTCAGAAACCGACGAAAACAGCGACGGTTTCGTGTCGTATAGAGAATTCGTTTCGGTAATTCCAAAATTCGTGCAAATGTACAAAGCCAAACGCGACGCGAAACGCGCGTGGGCCGAGAGGTGCGACTCCCTCGAACGCGAGGCGATCGCAAAATCCGCCGAGTCGAGACAAACCCTCGCGACCGCCGTCCACATCGTCGAACAGGCCTTTCGCGAGGAAAATAAGAATTCGCCGCTGCTGCCGCGAGAGACAATTCTACGATGTCTTTCCCGCGAAATACCGTCGTCCTTGGCCGCCGCGATCGTGTCGCGAATGCCGCCCGAGGACGGGCTCTTGAATACGCACAAGTTCGAAGAGCACGTCTTTCGAGTTCACGAGCAGCAAATCCGAGATACGCTTCTGGATTCGAGGAGCTGCGAATCTTCGTTGGAATCGCATCTGAGACAATTGCTTCTTGCCGAAGAACCGGCCGGTCTTCTCAGCGCTTCCCAGATCCAACACGTTCTGCTGAGAGCCCGACACCTCGGCCTCAACAGACAGCAAATACAAGCCGTAATGAGTCTTTGCGAGAGAAAAAAATCACCACACCAAAAAAAGAACATCCGCTGCGCCGAGTTCGCGGCTTGCGCTGCGTTGATGATCGCCGACATCTTCGACGTCACGAAACTCAAGCAGCGCGAGACCCTCGCGCAAAAAGTCCGCCAAAGATCGACGTACCTGCTCAGAAACCCGCCGCGAGACAAACTCAGGGATATGCTCAAAACTTCCTGTGGCGGAGACAAAATTTCGGTCAACGACTTTTGCGCGGTTTTGCAATCGGTGACCCCCTTGGATCTTTCGAGATCTGAGATTGCTGGAATTTTGGCGCAGACACCCTTCGACGACGACGACGACGACCGCGACGACGACGCCGGAATTAAACCCGAAGACTTCGACCCCGACATCCTCAAAACCATCGCGAGAGAGCGATACCCCCAAACCCAAAAGGACTCGCTCGAAAGGCACCAGGTCGCTAACCTATGTCGCGCTCTTATCGCGCGGGCCTCGATCGACGACGACGGCCTTCTCGTCTTTGACGACGCCAGAAAAAAATTACCTCCCTCGGAGAAAGAGGAGCCCGTCCTCGTCGGCAAATCATCCGAAGAGCATGCCCCCCCGGCACTCACCCGTTTATCCGCTTCTCGACTTTTCGGCGGCAAACAACTTTCCGTCGACATCGCCGCCTTGAACGGCCGCGTCTACGTTTCCGTCGGACCACACCTAAAAACCGACCTCAGGCTCCCGGCCCTCGCGGCGGTTGACCCCGACGTCTCCGCCGCCTTCTTCCACAACCTCCTCAATTCACTCACCATCAGTCCCAATGGCCGACTCGCCTTTCTTCGAAAGTTGCCAACTACTACTACTACTAATAACTGGTGACCGACTCTACTGCTAGTTGCTGCCGGAGGGAGCCTGGTCTGCCCGTCTGTCTGCCTGTTTGTGGGCGTGTTGTTGTTCTTTGACCACCGCACCGCATCCCAGGGTTCTCAGATGGCACCGTGGCAGGAGCATTGCTCAGAAGAAGAAGCTGCATCGACCATCAATGCATCGCTGTCGACTAAATGCAATGTGGAGCCGCCCGTTGCGAATGTGCATTACAACACCTTTTTTCGAGCGTGACTATATTTTGTCTGGCGTTCTTGTTCAATCAACCCGGTGGTGATGCTATTTCTTGAGCACGCCAGTTGTAGCCAGCCAGCATGAAGTTCAACAAGCGTCCGTTCCCGCGCGCGCTCTCAGTCAGACACGCCGCGCAATAGAGGAATGACCGGAATGACCGATCACCGGCGGCAGGTGACCACCACTACGCGTTGGCTCCCACTGTGAATGTTGCGGATAACATGGACAAGAAGGGCTGAAGGGCCGCGGCACATGTTGTAGATACGGGGATATACAGCAGCTCGCATCGATAATGGGGACTCTCAAACATAATTGGGTGGTCCCTGCGAGCTTGCTGAATCCAGCTGCGGCTGACGGCAAAATCGAAGGGGTTTGGTATGGGACGGTGTCACGGGCCACGCAAAAGAAATTCACACCCGCATTCATTTTTGCGCTTGTTGTGACCAGCGCCACTTTACCCCCAAGTTTCGCGTTCTTCCGTATGATTTGTCTGTTGTTGACTGCCAGGGATCTTACAGGGTGGTTTGTCCCGGCTGCTCATTACGGTCGGTACGTGCCTCTCCGTGAACCGCCGCCGCCGCCGCAATGCGGGCGACCTTCCATCAAGAAGTCCGAATGAAACTCACGGACACCCATTAAACTCACCTTCAAAAGTTGATCCGCGGCGTCTCCGTATCCGCTGGTCATCCGCGTGTTAAATATCCGCACCCGCCCGTGTCCGCATCTGGGGCTGTCCGCATCTGCTACGGAGCCGGGTCTGCCGCTGTCTAACCGCACTCGCGGGACGTCCGTGCCTTGCGTCTAGCTGTGTGTCTGCGCCTGTCCGCGTACAAGGTACATCTGCGGGGATTGCTCGGAGTCTTCTTTAGGGTGTCCGCACTAAATAAATAATTTGAGCCGAGGCGTAGCATAAAATAGTAGTACTAATAAAAAAATAATAAGTCTCGTGGAGAATATGAAAAGGAAACGTCAAATCGATGCATTTCTTGCCACAAAACACCGAATTGATGAACACGCGACTATACCCTGGTCGGCTTCATTGTGCTTCGTGTTTGGGAGTCTTTCGTTTATCCCAAGCAAGGCGCGCGATCTTGAAGCCCGCCTCGAGCCGGGAGGAAGGGAGGAGCCAGGAGAGACTTTCGAAAAAAGCGGTGTCGGGCTCGCGGCCGCGACTTGGATAGAGGACAGGCAGTGACAAACAAGCAAGGAGGCGGCGACAAGAAGAAAAAGCACGAGGTAGAGAGAGCGGCCGAGAAGAAGAAGATGGCCTTGAAGCCAGGGGCCGGGAGTTGGTATTTATTTGTGCGAGGAGCGGAGGCGCGGGCTGCAGGAAGCGGAGACAGGAACGATGGGGCGAAAAGAAAAGGATTGGCTTAATGAACGGCAGAGAAAGAGGTCACAGGCGATTAGAAGTCTTCGGCGCTGGACTTTCATCATCGACCTCGGTGTCGTACTTGGGGTTCTTGTCGTGCTAACCCGTGGTGTTGGACGCTCTTTGAACAGCACTCAAAGCGCCGCCATCGAGTTTCTTTCTTCTGTTGAGACGAATTCTTCCACTTTTTGGACAACGACGACACGTGAGAATCCTTACCCTTCTCATCCCAATCCGAAAGTCCCGAAGAAGAACGCATGGGCCCTCCCGCTTCCAAGGCGGCTTTGAGGCCGCGGTTGATCGTCTCGAGCGGGCTGTCGCTGATCGCTGGGTATTCGGACGTGATCTCGTTCCTTATGTTCGAAGAATTCGCGGGCATGATGACGGGAAACATGGTGTTTCTGGGGGGCGTGCTCGTTAACGGACCGCAGGAGCGTGCGCTCTACAACATCGCCGTCATGGCCTCGAACATGGCAGGCGTGATGTTGTTTTGCGCGCTCAGGGAGGTCGCCCCCGAGCGCGCGTTCGAGCTTGCCGCGCCCATGTGCGCGACGCTTACGGCCCTCGCCGAGATCATGAACGCTATCGTAGGTAAGAGCAAGTGGAACGTGTGCTTTCTCGCCGCCTCGCTCGGGGCCTCTAACTTCCTCTCGTTTTCGGGACCGATCGGAGGCATGACGACTCTCGCCACCGGAAATCTCCAGAAAGCCGCCAAGGGTCTGTTCAAGGTGGTCGTCGGCCAGCCTTTTGACGAGGTCGAGAGAGAGGCGACTTGCGTGGCGGGAATAGTTGTCCTCTCCACCATTCTCGGCGCTGTCGTCGGCGCAGCCGTCCTGACGTACAACCCCCTCGGCATTAGCTGGCTCCTCGCGCCGGTCGCGATTCTCCAGCTCGCCATCCTCGCGCTCCACGACAAAATCCTCCGCGACGAGCCAGGGGTCGATGCTTCGCCCTTTCTCGCGCCTCAAAATGAGGACAACGACGACGCCAAACACGACGACGGCCAGAGATTCACCACTCTCGACATCGCTGAGACCGAGAGCGTGCCTTCGGCCTCATGAATAATACTTCTACGGTGGCAGCAGCTGCTGCTGCATAATCTCTCTGTCTCCGCCACGTTGCTGTTGTTCCATACGACCCTTCCCGCGAGATGAGGCAGCTGCGCCATGCACATACGTCCCGTTTTGAACAAGAAGAAGAGTTTTATCTCTAGAGCTGGCGAGGTCACCTCGGCGCTCGGACCCTCGACGCGCGGATATAAATCGGGGGGCACGCAAAGAAAATAGGGCGCCACCACCACTCGAGGACGCGTCGGCGCGCCGAGGAGAGAACGAGGAGCACGGCCGCGAAGAAGAAAGAAAGAAAGAAAGAAGGGGAGGAAGTGCGATGCCCCTAAGCAAAAAGAGGCGTGCAACCTGGCGGCGGTCGGGACGTAGATTCGGTGTGGTTCGTTAATAGTGGTAGTTGTAGGAGGCCGTGCGGACCCAGTTGTAGTCCGGGAGCTCGTGGAGCGGTCCGACGGCGGCGAGGGCGTGGTCGTTGTCGTGGATGAAGTTGTAGGCGGTGTCCTTGATGTCCTTGAGGTCGAGGTCGGAAACGCGGGCGACGAGCTCGGAGGGGGGGACGACGCGTCCGATGAGGGCGAGGTCGGAAGCGTAGGCGGCTGCGACATTTCCGGGCGAGGCGTAGGTCTTGGCGATCGCGGCCTTGAAGGCGAGTTTGGCGCGGTCGAGCTCAGACTGCGAGACGTCGAAGCAGAGTCGGACGAGGTTGTTGCACGAATACCACATGCAGTCCTCGATGCGGACGTCCTTGGTGACGAGCGAGAGGCCGAAGAGGGCCGTGTCGGAATAGGGGATGTAGAAGGGCTCGCAGGCGACGAGGGCATCTTGCTCGGCGAGCTCTCGCGTCAGCTTGCAATGCGAGTTGAAAGGTTCGTATAGGGAGGTCGCGTCCTGCGGGGGCGCGGCCAGAATGAAGGAGAGGAGTTTAGCGGCCGTGGCATGGGTCGATTTGAGGGCGGGAAACTCGTAGGCGAAGCAGATGCGCGCCAGGTCGTGCGAGTCGTACTGCATCTTTATGTCCGATCCGGTAAATACGGCGGGCGAGACTTGGCTCGCGGGCACGAGGTCCGACGTGGGCGCGGCTATGCCCGCGAAGGGTGCGCTTACCTCGGACGCGGGCGCGCCGACGGCGGCAACCCACATGGTCGAGTAGGCGGGCGAGGCCATCACGGCGACCGCGTCCGTCTCGGAGAGCGCCGAAACCGACGCTGTCGTCCCGAGGACGGGCGCGCCCATCTGCGTCTCGAGGAACGCGCAGGCGTGCAGGTCCTCCATGAGTGCGGCCGAGCTCATCGGGACGGGCGACATCGTCGCGAGGGTGTCGTCCCGGGCGGCGGCGAAGGCCGCGGCCGACGGAGCCGTCGAGACCGCCTCGGCGAGGATCGCCGCCGCCGCCGGCGCGTGCTCCTTGAGGACTGTCGCCGTGTAGCTCGTCGTCTCGCGCGTCACGGCGCTTGTGAGCGTCCCGCCGAGCGCCGCAATGCTCGGGCTCGCCTCGGCGACCGCCGCTTTGGAGATCAACGCGCACAGTCCGTTGGTCGTCTCCGTCTCGATGCGCGACCCCGCCGCCACGCTCACGCTCAGCGCGGCCACGCCGCCGCCAAAGTTCTGGGAGGCCACGGTCACCCCGTTATCCAACGTCAAGCTCTCCAGCGTCTCCCCCGCGGCCAGCGACAAGGCCCGCGTCGCGCGCCGTAGGAGCATGGCGTACGTTTTTCAACGGTCAGTACGAGATCCCCAACGAGTCTCTCTCTCACTACCACTTCCTTATAGGGAGAGGGCGATGAGCGCACCATCTACAACAACTACGCCTCCTCCTCCTCCTCACAAGCCGGCACGGAATCGCCGGAACAACAACAGCAACCACAACTCGCGACGTGGGCGCGGGGAGGGACCAGCAGCGGCACCAGCAGCAGCAGAGGCGTCGCAGCCACCGCATTCCGAGGCGCGGCGGGGCCGCGGCGGAGGTGGCCACGCTGGGCGCGGGCAGCCGAGAGGCGGCGGCGGCGGCGGGGAGGGCCGCGGCGGTGGCGGCGGCAACAAGAATCGACGGGGCCACAACAGGAAGGGCGAGCGGGCGAACGACGAGGCGACGGCGAGCGCGGCGGCGCGCGCGGCGCTGCGCGCGGAGGCGGAGCGCGCGATTAGCGCGGCGACGGCGGCCAAGCGCGCGGCCGAGGCGCGGAAGCAGGAAGAGGCGCGCAGGGTGACCGAGGCCGAGGCGCGGCAGCGCGAGGCGGCGGCGCAGGTCGAGGAGCTGGCGAGGGCGGTCGCGACGCGCGCGGCGCTCAGAGAGGACAACGCTCCGTCGGCGGTCGAGGCGTCGCGGAGCGCCCACGAGGCCAACAAGAAGAAGCTCAAGTCGGACCTCAAGCGGACGACGGCTTTTGTGAAAAAGGTCAAGGCTGGCATGAGCGACGAGCAGCGCCAGAGCCTCACGACGGACGTCGAGGGCCTCAACCTCGCGTTGTACGTTTCGGAGCTCGTGAAGGCAATCGCCGAGACGCGCAAGCACAAGGACAAGGACGTCAGCGTGGCGGTCCAGGTGTGCTCGGCGCTTCACCGGCGCCACAAGGAATTCACCCCCGACCTCGTCAAGAGCCTCGCGGACATCTTCTTCGACGCGACCAAGGTGCACTCGGCCGTCGTCGAAGAAGACGCCGAGGATTCCAAGAAGCGGAAGCGCGCCGTGCTGCGGCTGCTCGTCGAGTTGTTCCTCGCGCGAGTGCACTCGGACGAGCAGCTCGTGATTCGACTCCTGCGGCGCATCGTCGAGACGGGCCCAGACGCGGGGCTGCTCGTCGTCTTCGTCAAGGCGGCAGGCGAAGATGCCCTAGGGATCTCGTCGCGTCGCGCGAGGGCGCTCGTCGCGACTTCCGGCGTCGAGGTCGACCCCGACTCGCTCCGGCTCGACGGCGTCGTCTCGCCGGCGACGCGCGAGACATTGGTCGAGGTCGCGCTCCAAGCATACAACAAGCTCGTGTGCCAGCTCGCTGCCGAAGCCAAAGCGCTCCGCGACCTCGAGCGCCGCTACACGCGCGACGCGCTCACTCACGGCTCGCTCGCCGAGCAGAAGGAGAAGGCGCTCGACGACGCGCGCAAGTCCAAGGACAAGCTCGCGAGCAACGTCGCGGCCCTGGCAGACTCGCTCGACCAGGATCTTCCCACGCTCGCGGAGGAGGACGATGCGGAGGACGACGAGGTCGTCGCCGAGGGCGGCGCCGGCATCTCTGTGCACACGGCCGACAAGACGACGGCCGATCGGGGCGCGTTCGACGACGAAGCGAGTCGCGCCTTTTACGAGGATTACCCGAACGTGCTCGAGGTGCTCCCGCCGGGCGTGCTCGGCATTTCGGAGACGGAGATCGCGACTTTACAAAAAGAGCGCGAGGACGCCAAGGCGCTCTGGAAAGGGGCGACGCTCGCCGACCTCCACAAGAAGGGCAAGCAGGCGGCGGCGGCCGCTCGGCCGCGCTCTGACGAGGCGCCAGACAACGACAACAACAACAAGAACAACAACAAGAACAACAAGGAGGATGAGGTGGAGGAGGAAGAGCCTTCCCCGCGGCAGCAGCAGCAAGACGAGGCATCGTCGAAGGACCTCGAGGAGGAGCTCCCGCAATCGATCCAGAGCCAGATCACGAGCCTGCTGACCGAGGAGCTGGTCGTTTGCTTCTCGCGCGAGCGCGCCGACGCGATCGGTCTCAAGTTTTGCGACGGGCTATCGACGAAAAAGGGCGCGCGCAAGCGGCTCGTCAAGGCGCTGCTCGCAGTGCCGCGGACGGCTTTGGAGTTGCTTCCGCACTACGCGCGCGTCGCTGCCATCGTGAGCGTCGCGTACAAGGATGTCGGCGCGGCGCTGGTATCCGAGCTCTGGCACGAGTTCCGATACTGGCTTCGCCGCAAGTCGCAGCACACGCTCGAGTCGCGGATCCGGAACATTCGGTTCATCTCCGAGCTCCTCAAATTCCGAGTCGCGCCGCCGCAAGTCGCATTTTCGTGCCTCAAGACGTGCCTCGACGACTTCTCGCACCACAACGTCGACGTCGCGTGCGCGCTTCTCGAGGCGGCCGGCGGCTTTTTGGTGCGGTCGCCGCCGACGACCGAACGCACGGCCAACTTCCTCGAGATCATGATGCGCCTCAAAAAGGCCAAGCCCCTCAACGCCCGGGACGCCGCGCTCGTCGACAACGCCTACTACCAGTGCTTCCCGCCCGACGCGACGGTCGCGCCCAGCAAGCCGCGCTCGAGGCTCTATCGCTACCTCGAGTATCTCTTCGTCGTCAAGCTCGCCGGCTCGAGGGGCGAAGAGGCCGACGTCAACGCCGTCATCAAGGAACTCAGGAAGCTCCAGTGGACGCCGACCGAGCACCAGCCCGGCGCGAAGATCCCCGACCAGACCTCCGCCGAACCGGAGGAGGACCGAGCCGCCGAGTCGTCGTCGTCGCCAACGCCGGCAGACGTAGAGGACGAACCGACGACGCCACTCGTGGTCAAATTTTTCCTCAAGCTCGCGCGGTCCAAGGCCGACTCAGCGCCGCTTGCAGCGGACACGCTGAGTGGTCTTCACAAATACCGGCCGCGCGTGAGCGGCCTCGTGATAGACGCGATCCTCGAGGAAATCCAAGCGGCGCTCGAGACGCCGGCCTCGCAGCGCGCGACGGGCGCCTCGCAGCGGCTGGTCGCGTACGCTCGCTTCTTTGGCGAACTCTACAACTTCTCCATCGTCTCGACCCAGCACCTCCTCGCGACGCTCCGTCGCATCTTGCGCGCCGGTCACGCGATCACCGACCATTTCCGAGACCTCGTGGCACAGTTTGCCGCGTACCAGGAGGGCGACCTCGTCGCGGACGTCGACGCCGTCATCGAAGAAGAAGAAGAAGAAGAAGAGGAGGAGGAGGAGGACGACGAAGAAGACGACGCTGAGGGGGTGGCGGAGCAGAGCGGGCCGACGCGGCGCGCGAGGTACTCGTTGCTGGAGCACGCGACGCACGATCCGCGAGTGCCGTGCGCGGCCGACGAGCCGCGCGACTTTCTCCGCGTCACGCTCGCATGCGTCGTGCTGCGGACGTGCGGGCCGTGCGTCGTCGCGGTGCCCGCTGCCCGTGCGAGAGGCCCGCTCTGCGCGCTGCTCGACGAGCTTCAGAGGTACTTTTTCTGCAAGCCCGTCGCCCCGCTCGGCCCGCGCTACGCGCTCCTAGACTGTCTCGAGGAGCTCGAGCGCGGCGCCAAGGCGCTCGCCACGCGCGACAAGAAGAAAAAAAAGCTCAAGCCGACGGCAATGCAGGGTCCCTTCTTTCCGGTGCGCGAGTCGTGGTACGAGGCGCACGACGCCGTCGAAGCCTACGAGACGGCGGCCGCCGCGGCAGCCGCTGCCAAGATCCGCCGCCGCGCGCCGCGACACGAGGAGCCCGGGGTGGCGGCACCGGAGGACGAGGCGCGCGAGGAGGAGGAGGAGGAGGAAGACGACGACGACGAGCGTGGCGACGACGACGACGACGACGACGACAGAGAGGAGGACGAGGACGAGGAGGACGACGAGGAAGAGGACGACGACGAAGACGAGGAGGAAGAGGACGACGATGAGGTCTATGAGCGCAGGCCGGAGCCGCCGACGCAGTCGCCCGAAGACGCGGAGTTCGACCGAGCCTTCGCTGCGATGGTCGCCGACAGTATGACTTCGTCGAGGTATACGGCGGGCGCGGGCGCGGCGGGCGCGGCGAGCGCCGACAACATGGCCATGCCCACGTCCATCGCCCGCCGCGTCGTTTCGACTGCGAACTCGGATAATCTCGCGGCGACGAAATCCGAACCGACGCTCAAGTTCCAGGTCCTCCGACGCGGTGCAAAAGGCCGCTTCGAGGCTCGCGAGCTCTTTGTCCCGAGCGACTCGAGCCTCGCCACCCAGGTCCAGCGGAACGAGGAGGCCGAGCGAAGGGAGCGCGACGACCTCAAGGCAAACATTCTCCGCCAAGCGAGCAGGATGGACTGATCGACCAACACCTAATCCTCCTCCGAAACTTAAGGGTAGGGAGGGTAAGGCCTGTGTTGAGGCGCACGAGGATGTGGTGGCGCGCGGGGCGGCGATTGCTGTCGACGGCAGAGGTGAAGCGCCACCGGCCGGTCATGAAGCTGGAGAACCACCGGCCAGTCGTTCAAAACGACACGTGGGTTGCGCCGAACGCGGCTGTCGTGGGCAACGTGCGGCTCGGCGATGAGGTGTCGGTGTGGTATGGAGCCGTCGTGCGCGGGGATCCCAACTTCGTGAGGATCGGCCCGCAGTCCAACGTGCGTCCTCAAACCTCCTGCGCTCAGCCTTTCCGCAGGTCCAGGAAAAAGCCGTGATCCAGACGGTCGAGACGGTCGAGACGGGTTTCCCCGCCGTCGTCGACGTCGGCGAATGCGTATCCATCGGTCCGGGCTGCGTGCTTCGCTCCTGCACCGTTGGAAAGAATGTCGAGCTTGGCGCGGGTTGCCTCGTCCTCGACGGCGCGCTCATCGAGGACAACGTCAAACTCTTGCCGGGAACCCTCGTCCCGCCGGGCGGCCGGATCCCCTCTGGCGAAGTCTGGGGCGGCAAACCGGCCAAATTCGTCGCCAAGATCACCGAGGAGGAGGCGAGGCGCTTCTTTTGTCTCGCTTCAACCCGGAGCTGATGCGCAGGTCAAGGAAATTATCGACGGCGCCGAGTCCATCGCCAGCATGGCTCAGGAGCTCAAACTCGAGTAAGGACGGACGCACGATCGTTCGTCGGCCCTCTCTCTCTGACTGACTGACTGACTGACTACTTCGCGCGTTGTAGGTACCTGCCGCTTCCGGATGCACCGTGAAAGCGCCAAACCGAGACGGACGGCCACCTTCGAAGTAAAAGGAACTTAAAAAAAAAAAATGTCTGTCTTACGAGCGCGTTGTACCTGGCAGCTGCACTTCGTGCTGTTGTCGCTCTCTCCCTCCCTCCTTGCCACGAAAGCGCGCGTCAGCGCCCTCAGCAGCAGTCTGCTGCGCGATTTCAACCGGGCGCACAGACTATTATTCGTCGTAGACGGGACCTTCGGGGCCGCAGGCGGCAATTTTTGGATCGGTGGCATAGAGGGTGGCCCAGTGGCGGTAAATGTCGGCCTTGGCACGCTCCTGGGTGTGGATGCCGAAGCGGAGATTGAGGCTCTCGCGGTCGCCTTGGCCGAAGCAAAAGAGGCCGTGGGTAAAGAGGTTCCGCGCGTCCGCCGAGAGCGCGTAGGCGTAGCCCTCCGGAAGGTCGAAATAAAAGTCGCGATCGTTGTCGTCTGAGACCACGACGGTACCGGCGCGCTTGACGGCGACGGTCACGATGACGACGCCAAATCCATCGTTGCGAGGCCAGTCGAGATGTCGCGGCAAAAATTCCGAGCCGTCGTGGACGTTTGGCTGAACCGCGACGAGCGCGTCGTAGGTAACGTCGCTCGCGTAGGCGGGGTCGACAACGGCCGCCGCCTCGGCAGCGACTGTCTCGAGCGCCACCCGCTGGCGTTGGGTGGGCTCCAAATCGACGCAGCTCGCCCAACTCTGGCGGATCTCGGTCGACTGATCCCGTCGCCGAGTTTCGAAGGAGTGCATGGACACTCCACTCGAGACAAGCGTCGCGCGGGCCCCGGGGAGGAGCCCGAAGCAACGCCATCGCGAGTCGGCGGCATCGCTGCCGCCTGCCCAGCTCATGGGACGTCGGACACCTCGTTTAACTATATCGTGGATCTCCACGAGCGTCTCGAGGTCGCACACCTTCCATCGCGCGAGCCCCTTGGGCCCGTCGACGACGCGTCCGGTGGCGTCAAATTCGACGCGGTGCCCTTTCGTCAGCACGCGCCGCGAGTCCTTCAGCGAAGCCGCCGCCGAATCACGCCGCCATCGAGACCGTGCCTCATCCGCCTCGAGCGCCTGTGCCACTGCCGCCCGCGCCGCGATTGCATCGGGGTCCACCCGAGAGCTGCGGCGAACGCGTTTTGCTGGCACGATCACCTCCATAGTGGCTGAAAAACTAACTCTTCAGACACGCAAGGACCAGCCCTCCTTATGTGCAGGTTACGAATAATAACCCGCCGACTTGAGAAGGGTCAGGGTGGGCGATGCACGACTCAGAGCCCCCCAGCTTGAAATTATAGCGCTGGGGTGTCGCAGACCTCCACCTCGGCACGGCACTTAAGCGCTGGGGGGTCGCGACCCCCCCCGCCCAGTATCTCGTTGTCCTCGCGGAACCCACGCCCCCCCCAACCCTGGAAGCTCAATATTCTTGTGGCATTAGTCAACATTGTACAATAAAATGACCTGCTATTTTACTACCGTCAAGACTCTTGACAAGAGATAACCCGAAGCTCTTGTTTTTTCCGCATGGTTCCGCCGGCCTCTAATACCGTTGGGTCAAAAACGGTCCGTTTAAAGTACGCTTCGAATGCCACAGAAGGAACGATTCTCCTTCAAGCACAAGAACGCCGTGCTCGTTGAAAAAGAAGGCTGATGGACACGGAGGCTGTAGCGGGTGTTGATGAGTGTGATGAGCGCAAGTGCCTCACTACGGCACACCCCGCGGAAGAAACGGTTGCCAAGCCTCGCCGCCGTCGCCGCGGTCGTCGCCGCCGGCGTCGTCGTCGGCGTCAAGGGGGCGGCGAGAACAAGAAGCGCGCCGGTTCAGCACGTGTGACGGAAGACGTGGCCACGGGGTCTACGGCTGGTCGCGGTGAGATGGGGGAGTCGGGCGCCGATGTGGTCGCTAGCGAACGGCTGTCGAGCGAGATGTTGGCAGCAAAGAAGAGGATGAAGAAGAAGAAAAAGAAGAAGCGCAAGCGGCGGAGATGGCCTCCGTGCACAAGGAGGCGGCCGGGCGTTTGGACGCGGTGCTGGAGGCCCGCTGGGCGGCGATGTGGTCTGCGATGTGCAGGGCCGCGTGGGCGTCGACAGCGAACGAGGTGGTGATCGTCGCTTTCGCGATCGCGGTTTTGGCTTGCGAAAGTCTGCACACAACACCAGCATCACCTGCATTGGCGGCGCAGACTGGCTCGCGAGATCACGCAGCCATTTCGCGAGGCACGGACGCATGGAGGGGTCTCTTCACCATCGCCGTGCTCATCGAGTCCCTCGCAATTTGCGCCTCCGTCCTCGCGCTCTCAGGATACTTTGTATTCTGGCTCTACGCAGCGCGCTGGGGGATTATGCGTCATGAGCGCGATGTTCGCCGTCGCCGAAAGGAACTCAGGAGTCGTGTTCGATGCTCAACTGCGGATGACGCTGTCTCGACGGGCGAGGAAGGGGCGTCGCGTCGCTGCATGTCGACGACGGAGCTGGCGCAGTCCACGAACCTTGACTGGGGTCACCTCGCCGTGCGTGCAGAACAGACAGTGGCCGAAGGAACCGATCGGTCAGCCAGCGCACCGAGCGATGCGCTCCAAGCACCCGTCACGCGTCCGCCGTTGTGCTTTGTTGCCGTCTTGGCGTTGGGTCCCTTTGCTTGTGGAGCAGCGTGTTGGGGCCGATTCATTGCCTTTGTAGCGTGGTGCTGCGGCCGAGTCGGTCCGGCGTCCCAGCGTTGGCGCAAAAAGATCCAAGGAGGCGCTGTGGGAGTGTTTTGTGGAAACGGCGCAAATTCCTCGTGGGGCACCACGAGAGTGGTCATCGAGCCCCGCGCCCGCGACGAGGCAGCATCGCCTGCGGAGGTTCAAAAGAGTACTCAGTCGCCGGCGGAGGGCGCGGAGCGGTACTGCGAGAAGCTTGTCGGCGAATTTCGCGGCGCGCTTGCAGCTCTCGCCGACATCAATGCGGCTGCGATGAAAGATGGCTGGAGCGGCTCCAGCCGTCTTGGAATGCGGCGGAGGTGGTGGTTCGGCGCGCCGCCGAACGCGAGCTCTTCGAGATCCGACGCAGGCAAGGGGCTCTCGCAGAAAATGAGATTCGCCTGAATCATACCAAGTTCAACACGACGAAGCGTCACTTCTGCCGAAAAAAAAAAAATGTAACACCGGCGCTTCGCAAGCCGCTGGATAAATCCAAGCACAGAGCCATCGATGACGCGCTAGGCACGGTGTGCGCAGAAGTTAAAGAGCTCGACGCACAGGAATGCGAACTCGAGTCTCGCGAGGGACTGCAGAAGCGCATCGCGGCCCATCTCAGACCGCGACTGTTGCGCCGGATCAAAATCGTCGAGTCCGCGCTCGAGGGACGGCGTGCCTGTCGGAAAGCACCTGCTTCCGTCGACGAAGACCTCGACGCGGCTCGTGGTCGACCGAAGCAGGTGGGTTCGTCAGACCAGCCGCCGTCGTGCACGGTGTCCACCTTCCAAGAAAAATCTGCGCGATCTAGCAACGACACGTTGCACGTGTCGAGCGACGGGGTGCCGAGCAGTAACGACGTTCTGAGCGACGTCGCACGTGGCCGGAGTTCGCCGGCCAGGCCGCTTTTCAGCGCACTCGGGGACGAGCATGCCCCCAACCTTGCCGAGGCAACATGCAGTGCGGGCGGTGGCCGCGAGGCGCCATCAAGCGTGGGTCACGCGGATCGTGCGTCGTCGACGAGTGACTCGGTCCTCGACGGGAACGGGTCGGGTGGTGACGTTGCTCCGGGCGCCGATGACTTGGAAAGACGAGCCTCGTTCACCGCGGTAGGCGACGAGGCTGTCCACCAGGGCGAAGATGACCCGAACGACGACGACCTGCATTTGCCAGTCGGCGACGATGAAGCAAGAACCGTCATCAATGATGACGAGATTTTTAACGACCAGTGGCGGGAGATTGCCGTCCACTGGGGCACCGTATAGCCCGGGACGACCAAGCGTGGCGAGGCATGTGCGGGAGCCGCAAGTCTGATCTCAGACAACGACTCCGAAGTTGCTTCCCTCGTTGACGACACAGACGAGGACGAATTTGACCGCGAAAGTTTGGTGCGCCGGCGGGAGGCCCAGGGGTTGTGTGCCGACGGACGCGCGGGCGGGAACATCGAGCAGCGGCCACAGCCCGAAATCATCGAGGCCGGCGGCGTGCCAGACGAGCAAAAGCAGGAACTGAAATCCTCCCTAGTAGAATTGCTCATCGGTAGCCACGTCGTGCTGGCTGCCGAGGGCCAGCGTGCGCTTGAGCAACGGGACGACGTTACAGCCGGAAGGGTCATCCGGGAGCTTCGGGTGCTTGAGACACGGGTGAGCTCAGCGCTCACCCTGTGCAAAAAGCTGGTGCAGGAGAGGGGAGGGGAGGGCTGCCACGATGGCCGTGCGCGGGGACGAGTCCGTCGTCGTCACCGAGCCCGGTAGCGCTGCCCAACGTCTCGGGCGAGGATTGCTTCCTTGTGACGACCCTCGAGCTTCTCGCACGTTCAACGCTCGTGCGCATTTTTTTCCGAGACGACGGCGATTTCCTCTCCGATATACCTCGCAGTTGGGATGCCTAGCGCCTGACTGTCAGCGGCGTGCTCTATCACATCTTCAAGAAGATTGAATTGGCCGCTTGAGAGAACAAGAAAATCCTCGACGACTCGAATGCGCGCTCGCTCGTTTCGACGCTCCGCGCCGTTGTGGTCGCCAAGCAGGGACAGCTGCCTCTGGCAGTGCGAGTGGACGAGCGCGACCAAGTACCCAAATCAGGGCCCGGGTGTTGCGGGCTATTGCTCCACACGTTTATCGCTCTCGTGCAGTGCGAGCTGTCTGGCAGAAAACCCAGCACTGCCTACGGGCTTGGTCGCCTCGTGACGCCTGCTTTGCTTATGCCGGAGGGCGAGGGCAACGATGCGACTACAGGTCTCACGTTTGCCAAATTGCCCGACAACAACCGCCTCGACGATGACGGCGATGAAGTTTTCGAAAATGCCGAGCACGTCGAGGACGAGGTCGCGAAGTTCGCGTATGCGCTCGAACCCGACCAAGGACGAAGACGCAACGTGCTGCTCAGAGCCCTTCTTGCCAGGAAAAACAACAACGGGAAGCTCGAGTACGAGCACGTCACTCTTGGGAGGGATCGCTGCTACGTGGTCGAGATGCTCGATGCATGCTGGTATCATCACGCGTACGTGCTAAACAACAAGCGGGCGGACGACGATAACCAAGCGTCACCTGTGTGCGTGGCTGCGGACGAGGACAGCCACCTGCGCGTGCTGCAGGGTGTGTCGCTGATCGGCGAGCCGTCGACCCTTCGAATACGGTACACGATCAACCTCCCCGTGCGCAATGAATCGGGGCAGCTGGGATCATTGGAAGAGTGCGTCAACATGGCGAGCGTGGTCAACGCTGGGGATGTCGCATTGCTCGTCCTCGAACGCCGATGTGCGGTTGGGAAATCACATTTTTCCGAGAGCACCAACCACGCAATAAGCGTGCCTCAGACTGTCGATTTTTGCGATGTGACATATGCTACCCGTGGAGTCATCGTGCACTACCCGACAGTCACTGGCGCCCACAACGTAGCGTTATGCCGCGACCAAGACGGGTGGCGGGTGATCGACGGCAGAGGCGGGACATCCAGCGGTCCTAAGGCAACGCTCAACGACATATTCTTCAATGAAAACGCCGACGTGTGCGACGAATGTGCCTCGGGCGCCAATTCCGCCGAATGCCTCGTACACGCCGTGCTCGTTGAGGCCATGGAACCAAAGGGGACGCCGGGCTCGCGCTCTTGGCGGGGCCGCGACGAGGCACTTTCGCTAAACAACGTGCTCGACATCGCTCACCTCGAATACGTAGTCGCGCCAGAACCAAATACGCGCGCGAGCGATGAGCTTGTCGCCAAGCAAGACAGGCGATCCGCCCTCTTGCGTTTCCTGGGACTCCACCCAGTGGCGCACCGGGGTTTTCAGGCTCAACTGACGAAGAGGGGCAATGGCCCAATGGGAAGGATGATCGAGGGCTAATTTCAGGCTCTTGGCATTGGGGGACTCGTGTCGTCAAAAAGTGGCGAGCAGCCAAAAGACATACATGAGCGTGTGAAGGAACTTTTCGAGATGTCCATGCACCTATTTGAACGTGCCCATGCCGTCGAGTTGATTGGGACTCTTTGTCTGGAAATCAAAACTACGAATATGGCAAGAAAATCTATTGTGGAAAAAAAAAACCGTTCAGAAAATGGAGCTACATGTTGACTGCGCCTGTCATCTCGAACACGACATCGAGTCAAGAGGGGAACCGGAGAACGTCGTCGTGCTCCCGTGGACTGGGACGATGGGCGATGATGAAGGTGAAGTCAACGGAATGCTAAATGAAGATGCACGTACTGAACGTCGCGTCGAGACGTGCATCTTCCACACAGAAAAGATCGTTGGTCTCCGAAATTGCCCGACGCACCCACCCCCATCCGACGGCCAACCATGCCGCTACTGCGACAGCCAAAGCCTCCGTCCGACTGTTTACATCTCTGTTGAAACCTCTGAGTTTCCGACCATGGGCCTGATTCTTGAAATTGACGCGATGCAACCCTTGCCGCGCGCATTCGTGTCTTTCGAAGGAAATAGACAAAAATTATGATCGGCAACTTCGGTGCTGCTTTGCGGAAACGCGAACTGCGGAAACGCGAACTGGATCCTCCTCGACATTGACGAAGATGGCCATCGTGCAAATGTGCGGGTAGGTGGCGCCGCAGTCGCCACGGCGGTGAACAACTGACGAACGTGCCGCTTTTTAGACAACGGGGAAGTTATCGACGACCCAGACTTGGGTAACAGCGTCGACGAATACAAAAAACTCGTGCTAGCACCGATTCCGACGAACACGGGGCAGCCCCAGTGTCGACGTCGGGCTTTGACATACACGGCGTCGGGTTCGAATGCGCTTAGTCAACGGTTGTCTGATGTCGTGACCACCATGCAAGAGGCCCGCGCGTGGGCAGACGTCGTCGGAATTTCCAGCGCGCTCGGCCGTGTGGAAAACGAAAGTGGTCTGAGTCCACTTGCTAAGGCACTGCTTGTGGATGTTCCTGCGACAAAAAAAAAGGAAGTGACGTGGCAGCCCATTCGCAAAATTTTGGGCGCTTCATCCCGGGGCGAAAATCCCTTTAACGTTCTTCAAGACATCGCCAACAACAACAGTGACGACGGGCACAGGGAGTTGTCGGCGACCGGCGATGCCCAAGACGCGGTTACAACCGCCATTTTTTGGCGCAACACCGAAGCAACCGAAACGATGCGGACCGTCGTCTCATCGGTGATAAACGACGGTATAGATCAGGAGTACCTCAGAAGTCATCGTGGTGAACTTCGGGACCGTCTCAGCAACCAGAACTTGCTCATCGACGTCATTATCGTCTAATGCGCCAAACTCATTCAAAGGCGCAACGA
>JAQMWT010000459.1:0-79027 GCA_029834535.1 Chrysophaeum taylorii | reverse complement strand
GTTTATGTTCATACTGCCACGCCGTATGTCTTTCCCACAGTGATGTAAATTGATGGGATGACAGTAAGAGGGATTTATATTTAGAATAAACCTGTGAGATGGTTGGTTAGATTCGATAGTTGTAATACGAAAGGACACAGGTAATGTGATGGATTTAGGGAATAATCGTCCCATAATATTATAGAGGAGCACAAAAGCTTTGAGTTCAATAGGGGATCTCATGCAAGCAAGTGGTTTTCTTGAAATAGTCAAGAATACCAGGCGAAAGTAAGAAATGCCCTCCATTTCATATTGACTGGGATGTTCGACTGTTTTATTAGAGTGCAGACGAAGGAACAGCATAGTTAAGGTTTCAAGCTCAGTCACAGTTAAGCGCACGGATCCTTTGCGACTGACAATATTGTAGGTTTTAGGTGTGGACACGAATGGTATGTCAGGAAAGACCTGCGTCCGAGGTTCGTCGACTATTAACTTGCTACTGATGGAATTAGCGTGGTCTGCAATATCCAGAAAGGAAGTGACTCGTTTATTAGGCCATGAAAGCAGATCAAGAGGGCCGGTGTTATATTTGCGTGCGACGAGGATTCATCTTTCTCTGGCTTGATAATCTCCACATAAATAGCATCTAAATCGGTCACATATGTCCACCGTATAGTGCATCGTTGAGAAGATGAGATTAGCGACTCGTATATGATCTTCATACGACGCGGAATGTGGTGGAGTCATTTCCATGAAGAGAACAAGCGGCTTTAAAAGCCCAAGTACACTTAAAGCACTTGGGAACAAAGAATCATCCATATCGCGCTCGAAGGTGGAAATGGATCTCCCATTGAGTATGTTGCGATTTGTGCATGGTGATGTCAATTCCACTATGTCAGTGCAATATCGCGCATGTTCAACGTCCGATGCTCGATGGAGATAAGTCAAAAAACTTAGGTAAGGATGGGAAAACTTCGATGGAATTACCAAAACGTCTTCGTAGCATGTGCGTGATATTGTCGTCGCTCTCAACAAGAACGTTAACGTTTATGTTGATTTGCAAGTCATTAGAAGCGCAAGCTAAGAATGCAGGAGTGGACATCCCAGAGCAAAGTAAAGTTACTGTAGGTATTCGTGGGCTAGTAGATGAAGTTACTGTATGGAGCAAACGTGTTGTAACCTTGCGTCATACAGGAGGTGGGAAATGCTTGCGTATGTAAGGCAGCTGCGAATGCATTGACTCCAGGATGGTTTTAAGCCATGGGACGTAAATTACTGGTTCCATGAGGGTGGAAAATAGTTTGAGCATTTCGCGTTGTTCATTAAAAGCACGTAGTCTGAACTGTAGTGAGCGAAGTTCCATTCTACGCGCTTTTGCTTGTTGTAGCGAGTAAATTGGTAGAGTTGGGAACAGGCTACTGAGTCTAAACAAAGTAATTTTGACATTATCATCAATTTTACTCTGGATAGATGATTGTCCTTTAAATTCAACTCCATAAAGATGTATACCAAGTTTATCTTCTCCCCATTTAGTCATACTGATGATGTGCAGATCGGGATCGTTATGGTCGTTTTGCTTGGGTAGAAAAAGCGCAACGTCTAGCTTTACATATCCCACATTTGGATGCTTTGGGAGAGCGGGAATGACGGTCCTGATAATCATAGCATGTGTGATTCTCTGCGTATCCGTAGCAGTCTGGATAGCAGGTGATAAGGACTCGGGTAGCTTTACGATGTGGATAGCATCAGCATAACGTTTAAAGTTAACTACATGTTGAGAAGCACACGTGTCAGCACATCCTGGCGTAGTCATTAGCGGCAAATTGTACTCGTTGTACAGTTTAAGCATTGTTGCATAACAGGCATGTGTTGAGCTTTGACAACACGTACTGTGTCATGAAACTTTGCGTTTGTTCGGAAGGCACAACGACGAGTGTAAAACCAGTATATAATTTTGGTAGCAACACAGGGGATCTGTACCATCTTCATTATCTTCATTGGCTAGATTACTGGGGAGCTCAGAGTGCGAGGAAGTTTCCCGAGCTTGACGACGAACGATAGCATTCTGAGCTTTAGCATTTATGTGCTGCAATAGCGGCCGAGGGATGTTGTCGATTTCATCATCTTTAATGGACAGAAAAGTGTGGAACATTTTCTCTGTATCAGCAGCCCCCCTCTGCTCCGCATCACTGGGGGACGCTTCAGGAGCAGATGTTTCAGTTTGATACTTTTCTTCTGAAACAAGAGATTCCTTATCGGCTTCTAAGATGTTCGATATGGCATTGACATAGTATCAACTCGAGATAAGTAGAGATGAACTTGGGTGGCTTCGTCAGGATCTAAGGACTGTGTGTCGACGCTTGAGAAGCGGTTGTCCAGAGGGTACTCAATAAGCTTTTCATTTCCTCCTGTACCATTTTAGAGTCGGTGGAAGGGTTGGGATTCGCTTCCTGTAATTTACCAAACAGGTGGCGAAGACGATCAACTCGATAAGTAGCCCGGTCCATAAGAAACATATTAGAGCGTGCATTGCGGATAGAGGAATATGAGTAGACAGGACGATCGAAGCTGGTACCTTTGACGTTATAATTTGAGGGTGGACGATAGTACGACGTGTCACGGGGTAAAATTGTCGATGCTTTGTCTTTTGCATTACGAAGCTTACGAGCGTTGAAGACAGACTGTCCAGCTACAGTGGCCAACAACGAGTAAGCGTTGTTTAGAGAGTCGTGGGATTGATGAATAGTATCCATCAATAATACCTTAGGTGGCTTGGTAGCGGTAGTACCAGGGATGTAAGGGATCCAGGAGGCGGGTTTATCCAAGCGTCGGTTAGAAGAAAGCTTTGTCTCATAATATATCTTTAACAAGAATTCCAATGGTGGACGAACGTCGTTGGGATCAACTAGCTTTAACAATTCGGGATCGTGACTCGAGTTGTTACTAGAGCGTGTCTCGTAGAGTTTACACCATTCCAATAAAGATTGAGAATGGCGCTCGTGATCCGAGGGATTAGCATATAGACGGCAGATCTCCTCGTGAGCTCTAAGAACGATTATGGAGCTATTAAATTGGATTGATGCTTCATCATTATTTAATTGCTTTGCCTGAGATTGAAAGGCAAGGAGTTGTTCGACAAATACACGGGCATACCAATTAACATTTAGAGACATTCTATTAAAGTGAGATTCAAGCTCAGTTACATCTGTACATGACACTGTCTCATAGTAATGGTAGGCTAAAAGCATTTCAGCACGTAATTTATTGGGATGTGCCGTAATTGCATAAATTTTCTTTAGTTGAGACCACATAGCGAGAGCGGGCTTTTCCTGGGACTCCAAGTTAAAGAATGTGTACAAGAAACCAGCATAAGTTTCGCAGTGTTTGATCCAATCGGCATTAGAGAGACCTGTACAGGATATGTTAGTTAAAGATGAATCATACACAATTGATTTGGGGAGTCGGGTATCTAATAAAGTGAGGACACGTTTGACATCCTTATTTAATTCAGGACGAACAAGATTATGCGACTCTTGGTAGTAAAGTCGTTCAAGATTATTACGGACATCAACTGTTAGTTGATGGGGAGAGTTGACGTGCCAAGTCTTTAAATGTTCGGGCAGGGCATCTTCATCAGGTAAGATTAAATCGTTAACTTGTTCAGCTTTCCATTGAGCGACGATAGTATCAACTTCTTGTTCAATAAGTTGATTATATTCCGGAGCATTCCGGGTGTAAGCTTCATATGAATCGAAGCAGAATAACGCGTCCACATATGGACCTGTCGTATGCCTGCGAAGCGCCTCAATTTGCAAGCTCACCTTGGTTGAGTTATCTTGGAAACGCAATCCTGCGTTAATTTTATCAACGAGGATATGTTCTTGTTTGTAGATATCCGTGGTGGATATTGTTTTTTGTTTTGACATGATTGTGGCCCATTAAGAGATAGGTTGGAGGATTGATAGACAGATTCGACACATAAGAATGACGGGTTTCTCAAGTGCGGGTTCTATGTACAGTACGCTATTTTAAACGTGGGCTTATTGACAAGACCAAACAAATCAACATGCTATTTAAAACAGGGTGACTTGAGACCGAAGAATGGATTAGTTCTCGAGCAGTCAGTCTTTCGTTGGGGAATGGAAGGAAAAACCCGTACAAGTTTCCGCGGCTTGTATAGGAAAATTTTTAATTTTATTGGTTATGCGAGTGCATGTGACCAGTGACCGACCCAACTCGGTCACAAACCAAATTAACTGGTGGGCACATACCGTCACACAACAAATATGTACAGTAGACCACCGCCAAACACATTGTCGCATTGAACTCGTGATCAGGCGTAAATTGATCACTCCATTTAAACGTACAACACAGTTGGGCTGACACACCTACGCATCTGGGCCCATAACCAGGAGAGATTTGACCCTCACCGGGTACATGGTAGAGACTGCGTGCAGTCTTAGGCGTGTACAGACCATTCCGCTTGTCACATGCTACTACGCAAGGTAGGGATTTAAGCCCTAGCTCCTTAAGAACATTAGGTCCCATAGAAGCGTTTACACTGACAACGAGGAACGAAGTCTCTGTTAATTAGTTAGTTCGTTAGTTAGTTAGTTAGTTAAACAGAAAACCCCGTACCTGACGGTACGCACCTGGAGGCCTACTCCATGTTGGAACAGAGCCTCAGATTGGGCTCTTCATAGTCATGAAATATAATTGCGGAAGGGGTAAGGAAGAAAGGAAAGAGGGAAAGCCGTATTACGGAGAGAAAACCCTTGTGTAGAGATAGGTGTGAAATGTTCCAGTGTCGCACACATAATAGTGTAGCTCTCTGGAACCGCATGTTGATTAGCTGACGAAACTCTTCCATCAACTTGTTGACGAACTCTGTACCATTGTCGGTACGAATCACCAGAGGCAAGTACCCCCTGAGCAAGATATTCGCGACAAAAGACTCGAGGATCGCCTCCGCAGTCTTATGATGAAGCACGTCGAGAATCAGGAAATGAGAAAATGGATCGAAGAACACCAGGAGGTACGTCTCGGGACCTGCACTGGGCAAAGTTCCAAACAGATCCATGCAGAGGACGGCGCAGTCGCCGTCATACACCGGTGGCTGAAGAAGACCAGCCCTCTTGGGTTCTGGCGTGCGGGACTTCTTACACACCAAACATCCAGCGATGTATCTCCCCACTTCATTTGGCATGTGGGGCCACCAAAAACGTTCAAGTATCGATTGCACGGTACTGTCGCGACCCATGCGACCACCATTGAGAGGGGTATCATGGTAAAGTCGGATGATGCGCTTCCGCAAGGTGCGGGGAGCGACTATCATTGGGTGAACATCAGGTGGGACACGGTAGAGGACGCCCTTCGCAACTTGACGGCGAATGTTAGCCTCTTGTCGGCGAACAGTATGCCCCTGAGCCATGCGATGGCGAATGTCTTCGCACGTGGCGTCAGTGATCTGTTCCTTGGCAGTCTCTTCCAGAGTCAAATTATCCGGAATCTTGTCAATGTACTATTGGTAATCATCGGCACCTCGGAAAATACTCAGTGGGGATCGCAGACGCACCTTCTGACGTTGCCTCGTGGCGTGAGACGTAGCCAACTGCACAGGGTCGTCGCGATCATCTTCTTCCTCCTCAGGCAATTCAGTCGTGCTAATCGACAAAATGACATGACATCCAGTTAGTGGTACTACTTTGTCATCAATGGGCCGAGGGAGTTCTTGGCACACCAAATGGGCATGATTTAAGGGTTCACCAAACTCGTCCGTCTCGATAACGTGGTCGATGGGATTGCGAGAGTGGCAGTCAGTGATACTCATTCCCGGTGACTTCCCTGGTTTGTAGCCCAGTTCAGGATCAAAGTTGGCAAGTCGCATCGCCCATCGAGCCAACTGACCAGACGAATGCGTCGCCTTCCGCAAAAACGTCAAATTGCGGTGATCCGTTTCGAGGACCGTCTTGTGTCCTTCAATGTAAGAGCGAAAATGTTCGAGAGAAAGAATAACTGCCAGTAGCTCTAGCCGACGGGGCTCATAGTTCCGCATTTCTTTCGGCACAGCTCGGCTCCAATACTCGACCACTCGTTCTTCTCGTGTCACCTTCCCGGTGTCGTAAGTGACTTCCACGAGTTGGAAAAGATATTCGCCCAGGCCATCCTTGGAAGCACCCGAGCGGATCTGAAAGGGATTGTAGTCCGGGTGATAGATAGACTCCGCGAGAGTCCACCAAAGCTTCGATGATCGTATCCCACGCCTTTTGGCACTCGGACGTCCATTTGAACGGCACGCCCTCGAGACACAATCGCCTCGACGGCTCTACAATCTACGAATAATTCTTCACATATCGGCGGCAATAGTTGCTCGTGCCGACGAAAGATCGAATCTGGGTCTTCGGAGACGTGTTCGGCAACGTGCCGGGGATCGGCATCTGCTGCAACGCTTCTAACGTCTTAGGATTCGGCTTCAAGCCTTCCGGAGTCGAAAAGTGTCCCATAAACTCGATTTCATATTCGAGGAGGTGGAACTTTGAAGTTCGTCCACTATATCCTCGCTGCGCTAAATGGCACAGCACGTCAATCAAGACTTGTAAATGACGGTGGTGTTCATCCGATCCCATCATAATATCGTCGACAAACGCGACCAAGTCCTTATACATCCATTCTGACAAATCGCTGGCCATCTGCTTACAGAAAAGAGCTCCTGCTGTTTTCACTCCCAGAGGCAAGCGCAAGAAACTATGGGCTCCGAGTGCGCTAATCATCGTGACGGCGTCCTGACCGGCGGCGTCCAAACGCAGGTTGTGGTATCCCCATCGAATATCAATGTACGTCCGCCAGCGGCGCATGGCAAGAAAGGCCAACGCGTCATCTTGGCGAATATTCGGCCAACTATCATTGACCAGCTGATCGTTGAGCTGACGTAAGTCGACTGCAGCACGAAAAGCGTTCGACGTCCCGATCTCTGCTCCCTTATTGGGCAGCATCAGCACAGGAAATCCCCACGGAGAGTTCGCCGGCCGGATGACTCCACCGCGGCACCACTCGGTGATCTGCTTTCTGAGACAACTGAGCTTCGCCGGCGTCAACCTGTAAGGCGTCATCTTGATCGGTCGTGGGTTTGCGTCCTTAAATCGTAGAGAAACCGGCGGCGAGTTCACAAGTCTCATAATTGGGTCAAAAAAGGCCCACGCGTATTGCACGCAGTGGCTTAACATCATCTTCGCATCCTCATCCAGATGCGGATTGTCGAGAATTCCCGGTTCTCGAAAAACCGTCTCGACTTCTTCTTTCGTCGGAGTTTCGACTTTCATCGCTTCGTTGTCCTTGACGTGCTCCGGGGTCTGCGGCAGCAGCGCACCATCTGCATCGCGGGGCGCATCCTTCCACGGCACATTGAACTTTCTTCGTATTTGAACCTCACTTCGGGATGGCTCTTGTTGATCTTTCACCTTTGACGCGTACACTCGGTTCGCTCCTCACTTCTGGCTCTCGATCAGGCTCAGGATCCGGCGGAACGTCCAATTTTGGTTGTCGGGGGGGGGGCAGCAGAAGAAGCATGAGCCGTCCCCGGCGCATCTGTTGGAAGCGGAAGCAAAGGTACTTCTGGCGGTTTCCATTTGGTGCGATCCTGGAGATCGTCTTTTGACACCCACTTGACGACACGGGTACGCGTATTCAGCAGCGGGACCTGTACGTGACGAAGGGTGGTGTCGGTAATTCGTAGATACTGCTCAGAGGGTCGATCTGTGGGGTCAGCGCGGTCGGCAGGACTTCGCCACTTTGGCGGGAACCTCGGGTCACGGAGTCATGCAGATCGAGGGTTAAAATTGCCATAGTGTCTGGGGGCACGACAGACGCCGAGTGCTTGAACGAATCTGTCTTAGACAGGCCAGCCCAATCATGGTCCAGCGGCATCGTGAGCAAATTTGCGGTCATCTTGAGAGTAAAAGGCGGAGTGTCCGAGCGGTGCGGTCCTAAGCGAAGAGGAACTCGCGTAACGGTGTAAGCCGAATCCGTCGCGTCTCGGGACGAGCCTATATTGTTCAGCTGGAGCAGGTGGCGTTCATCCGCATAACCTAATGCTGCAGCGAATTCTTGTTGCATATTCGTACACGTTTTCGGAGCCTCTTGCAGGTGCAGCGGGTGACTGGAGACCAACAACCGCACGCGACAGCTCATCAAATTGGGCGTAATGTCGTGAAAATTGACGACGTACACGTAGGGGTGTAAACGCGCAATATAAAAGATGATCGATCCTCATTGTTCAATCAGGCACATCATGAAGCCCGCCATTTTGCACGGCTTCATCGTCCAATGAGTGGCCGTCACTCCCTTGCCGACATCTCTGGACGTCAAATTGCAGAGCGCTGAGTGAACACAGGGCGGGGACGCGATGCACATCGACGACGACCATTCTACTTCAGGCAAATAGCCCTTTGTCAATCGGAGGGTCGTTTCAGGGTCGTTTCATAGCGTCCGCAGAGCGTATGCTGAACCACAGGCACATTAGGAAAATTCTTCTGATGAATCTTGTTGGCAGCTGCTGAAGAGTCAGGACCAAGGACGACTCGAAACAACGTCCCGCACAACTCGTTCGCTCGTTGCAGCCCTAAAGTGCTGCCTCCAGCGCCGCTAAATAGCATCACTACTTTGCGATACGTGATCGGCAGGCATTGCACCTTCTCAAATCTTCGGCCAGTCTCGCCTTCTGTAGCCTCTCGGCACTTCTTTTCCTCTTCGTCGGATCGCCGGTCGAAAGCGTCGTTACCGAGCGATTCCCGACGAGAGGTCACGTCCTTTTCGGCATACGGGGCCGCCTTTTGTACCGAGCTCAGGAGGATCGGCGCGGGGGCCACTTCGCATTGCGTCATGTGACTTGCGACCGAAACAGTGAACGACGGGTTGGCTTCGTCGTACTCGGCCTCACAATCCTGCGTTAATTCTCTTCGACCGTAGCAACATTCAACTCGTCATCAAAGAGAATAATATCACCGAGGGTAAGTACTTCGCCTTGAGTAATCACGGTCGGCACATCTTGGGTGGAGGAAATCGCCACTCGAGCGACGGACTTGTCGTGATCCTCGGAAGAGGAACACATTCCATCGACTATCCCGAGTTGCTCGTGTCCAGGGGATGTAGCAACGAAAACCTGCCCGTTTTCCAAGGGCTCGGAAAGGGTGACTGGCACGCAATAAGTGCGCCCAGGCTCGACCTTCATCGTGCGCGCAGCGTAGGCCACCACTTCATGGGCAGCGCTGCTCGAAACTCGAGAAGGCATAACAGTCGAGACTCCCCAAGTCGTCGAAGCTGCCGCTCGTTCTGGCGTGGACTCTGGAGGTCTCTAATCGTGAACAGGCGAGCGTAAGCGCGATCCTCGACCGTGTTCAGGCTCTGCTTCATCGCGGGGTGCTGGTGACCGTAAATCGGCACTACTGTGGCGGTTACTACAGCTTTATGTAGCGAGAAGTGTATGGTCCAAATAGGCTAATCCGGAGAAGCCGCCCACACACACTTTTATACCGCTATAACTACCACTGGGTTGCGCTCATCATATGTTGATATGAACGTCAGGATGGGGGAATCGACTCGTTGACCCTGCACCTTCAACCACTTGCGCCCATATGCGACTTGCGCGCGGAGAAACGCAATGCGATTGTGCGGGTAGTCCACCACGGCTCCCAGCACTCGAATATCGCGCGCTCCCAATAAAAATAAATGATTCGTATCGGCTACGATAGCAACCACTGGGACTGCCACGTCGTCCGCAAGAGCGATTCGCAACGCAACCCATTTGTAGATAGTCGTCTTGTTCAATCCCAACCCGTACAGGGTGCGCTCGACTGGGAGTTCGCCTTGGTCGAAGACTATCTTATCCTTCGCCAGCTTGGCGACCATCTCGCGGCAAATATAGGAGACATCACCCATCCCATCCACGCCTATGATCGTTGCGAACTTCGGCCCGTCTCGTCTTTTGTGAATATGTCCAACTATGAACGTAAGCGTGCCAGTATCCAAACAACCGATGGTGACGAGGTCTTCCTCGATCTTTTCCCCATCGCGCGGCGACAGGGCGGTATGATGGCATCGCCTCTTCAGATCCGCGTCGCCCGGCATCTGCATCGACACAGCTGCCGTCTCATGCGCCACGCGCCTCGTCTCTGGCTCTACATTAGCGTCCGCCGCACTCTTTTTGTCTGGTGGCTCTCTCTCTTTTTCCATCGCGACCTCGGGTGAGCTCGGCGCTTCAGCTGCTTCCTCATCTCCAAGTTCCGCTGGCGCCTCTGGGTTCTCCCATATGGCGTTCATTTCGTCTTCCCACGACACTTCCATCGACTCGCCCTCGGATCGTCGCTCTCCACTACCGATTCCAGTCGGGTCTCGGCTCCTCGCGGCTTCTTCGCTGCAGCTCTGCGATCGACTCCTTCTTTGCTCCGGCGGTCTCTTCTGCAGGTAGCTCTGAGCCTTCGTCCACAATTTCTGAAAGCTCCACGTTGTCTTATTTCCGCGGAAGCTGTACGACTTCATCCAGCTCACATATCCATCCATCGTGCCCTTCTCAGCTTCATCGGCGCTTCGACTGTCCTCGTCGGTCACCGGCAGCGAGATCTGACACTTCTCAATCGGAGGTAAATTCACTTCCTCCTTCGTTTCTGCAGAGAAATCTGATACCCCTTACCCTTATCCGTCCGTTGAGAACGTGATCTCTTCCTTACCCTTCTTCTTCCTTTCTACACAGTCAATTAGTCCTCTGATTTGTGCTCAAGCTCATCATCATGGTCTAGCGCGCCCCGAGGTATGTAGCACTATACACTTAACCTTTCTCGTGTAGTTCTAGATGCCGCCTGTCGTGTTCTGAGGATATAGGGAACATACCTTTCATTCCCCGAATTAACCTCCCAGACGTTCATGACGAGACGGGATGGTTTCCCATGTGACTTACCACTGCTTGCTAAATGCTCTGCAGTTTCATCGGACGTTTCCTGCAATCGCTCGTCCGTCCAGTTGGGCATTTCTGCCCACTTATCCTCCATCGGCGCGCCTGTGGTCTGATCTGTCTCCTCCATCGGTGCGCCTGTGGTCCGATCTGCGACCAAAACCGTTTCGGGGGGGGGGGCAGCAGGAAAAGAAGACGTCGACCCCGACGTCAATTCGATTGGTGTGACGTCGTCAACACGCTCGTCCCTGGACGACATGCACATTGACAAATTGGGGGACACTGGATCTTGGAGCGCTAGGTCGTCCTCCTCTGCATATGAGTCTCCCCAGTAGCGCGGAGATTCCAAATCTTCTGTTGATATTCCTTCCATCGTCTTTGTTGAGGGGCACCGAGCAATCTGAGCGTCGGTGGTCGTTTCCTCCGGTTGCAAACGATGGCTGCTCGGCGCGGCGGCATCGGCAATATCATCGGAGGTCTGGTCGGAGCGAATCTTTGGGTAGATAACAACTCCCAATGGAAACTGCGCTTCGCACGGGGCGTGGAACCCAAGGGTGGCGCTCGAATGGCCCTCACTATCTTGATAACGTCCGCCGTCGTACTCCTCGTCGCGTGGTCGCCGTCGGCTGCGCCGGCGCGAATTTCGACTGGGGCTCCGGCTATTTCGGCGACGGCGGGGGCTCGCACTGGGCGTTCGGCTGTTGACCCGCTGGTCGGGGCTCTTACTTCGGCGTCGGCGTGACGATCGAGTAGGTGACGAACGATCGTCTCGTGGCCTTGCAAACGACGACTGGTCGTCCCTCATACTTATAAACTCATCTCTCATCGACGCCATGGCGGATCCGATCTCGGAGAGCGCCATCCTGACGTCGTGAGCACATTCCTATCCGTGCGTAGCCTGCGCACTGGAAGCACCATTTTGCTTCTCCCATGCCGCTCGGGATATCGGTTTCTTCTTGTCTTTCATAACGCGTCTCTGCATCGCGAGATAATAGTGATCCGGTGGTCTATTGCACACCACACGACTTCCGTGCTCATCTCGGTCATGTGTGCTCCAGAAAAACCCACAATCGTTGCACGTGCGCCAACACCATTCCTTGGGGTCGTCTTAGTGTCGTACTATAGTATTCCACGTCGATTTTCCCAGAGAGTCTTTCAGCTGCTGATCCGAGGCCTTGGCTCTGCCTCCCCGCCCTCGAGGCGGTTTATTGGGATTCGGATTCGAGGATGGTCGCTGTCCTCGTTCTTTTTCTTTCCTCAACTAGTTTCCGAAAATCATTGTCTAATCGGGAGATGAGCGCCACCGTAGCCTTAAACGTTTCGTAGCTATCGGGATGGCCGCTCCTCATGGTCCGCACGCGGCTTCTTAATTCCTTGGACGCTAACCCACTGATCAGGTAGTCGATGATGTCGACATCGTCCAACGTGCGCGTGGATGCGGAAATAAAAGCCAACGCTACCGTCTGGAATTTCGCGCAATACGTCTGCACGTGGCGTTCTCCGCTCTTTTTTGGAACCGAAGCTTGGGTGACCTTTCGGAGCGAGTCGAGGAGCACCTGCTGCGCACTCGGGGGCCGGCAGGTCGATCGAGAGTAATCCAATATGCGCTCACAGTAATGTTTATTCAAACGACGGACCCGACGTACAGCCGGCCCGTGATCCTTGTCGTCCGCCTCATATTTGAGGTAAAGGGACGGAGCGTGCTCTAAATCTTCGCAGGGCTGCTCGTACTTCTTCAAATGCACTTCTCATATCCTCCACCACTTGTGGCCGCAAAAAAACGTTCCCGACCCGGGGTGACAGAGGGGGTACTCACCGACACGCCGGAGACCTCACTGCTCGAGGTCAATGCGGACTCGGGGTCGGTTACGCTCTCCACAACACTTGCTCACGCTCACCAAGCCTCCCAACTTGAGGCTGGAGAGTTGGTTTATGATATTAAGACACTCTCTTGTCGAGAGAACAGGGTGACGTCAGTAGGATAAAATCCCATGACATCATAAGGAAAGCAAGAAAAAGGGGTTCCGTTGAACGGATATAAGCATTGAGAAGCGGGGTAAGTGTGGCGGTAACCCTCACACCGCCTTCCTTACCCCTAGTTCTATCGAGTTCTCTACCCCACTTCCTGTTTACTGGACTCTACTTCAACCCCTGACGCACGTACATGCAACGCCACTTGGCAGTTACTCCTTTCAAATCGACTAATCTCAACCACAAATCATCTTACGAGTCTTCGGATTGAAGCTCGTGGGCAGTTTGAAGGTTGGACGACAGGAAGGAAGCGCTCCTCAACCCGCTCGGCACCCTCGAGACGTCGAGGGCACAGTCGAAGCAGGGTAAGAAGTTAGCGCGCATAATCCTTTCCTGCCGCAGGTGGTGGTGGATATGAGCATTCCGGTGTCCACTTGAATGGCACTTCCATCAACGACGTCGACGACTCGAGTTCGCGCGCTAAGGAGGAAGATGCGGCCAATTGCATCGGTAGCGCAACCGCGGAGATCCCTCACGACTCGGACACAGACGTCCCCGACCTCATCGATAATACATCCGAACGCGATGACGACTCCGAATCGGGAACGGAAGCGACCAACGAGCACCCGTCTGATTCCGACAGTGACGATGACGGCGACGACGATCCCGATCCCGACGCGAACCGAACCGGATCACCGGAGGCGAATCCCCACGACACCGATGATGAGCCCCCCGACCTCATCAACGATGACGACGACTCCGATAGCGATAGTTCGGTCAACCGGCAGACTTCTTCGACGCCATATTGAGGCAAGCCGCGCGGACCCGAAACCGCCACAGAAATCGCAGCAGCTCCTTTCTAAGCGTTCGCGAACCCGCGCCGACAACACCAAACGGATCCGGACGACGATGCGACCGACCTAAGCGGCCATGACGCCGACGACGGCACATCCGAGAACGATATTAACCTCCATTCAACGTCGAGGGCGACGCCGCACTCTCCCCAAGCGGATACCCGCCGCGAAGTCGGCCGCGATGTTGGCAGCGATACCAGCGAGTCGCCGCCAGACGAGGAATCCACCCAGGAGCCAAACAAGCCGGATCCGGGAGGATCGGAACAAATCGAAATAGCCGACTGGGAGCCCACGCGCGAAGCTCGGGGAGAGAGACGCCTCAAGAAAGCTCACGGATCGCAAGCGTCCCGCACGCCGTCAAGAAGTCCCAGATTAAGACCTCCGTGCAGAGCGTTGGGAATGTGGACGAGAGTAAAGCGGCTATGGAACAAGAAGCGCGCCAACGACGCCGGGCCCCGTGAGAACCCAGAACGAACCGACCCCCCATCATGGAACCGAAACGAAACCTCAGACGGGGCCGAGGTCACCCCTCACCGAAAGGAAGAGAGAACAATCGACAAGGAGCCCGAGCCACCCGAAGAACGAGAAGAGCCTCGGAAAGACGAGGAACGAAGATCTACCGAATTCGAGAGCCTGGCTCTAGAGCGCGAAGAAAGAGGCCGTCGGTTGCTGCGGAGAATCCAAGAACTGCCCGCATATCCACGAACGAACCGACAGAGCTGGTGGTCGAGAGCTCGCCAATTCTTCGTGGGACGCGCGTACGTATCGATGCCGATGGCAGGGACGGAGGAAGAAGCCATGTGCCTGCACTCCTCTTTCGCCTCCATCAACGCCGAAACGATCGACAAAGACCTGCGCGTCCTTAGCTGCCTTGAAGCCGGCAGCCTGACGTTCATGCCCATCCATGTGTTCAACAAGCCAGGCGACTCATCGCACGCCACTGTGATCGGTGTGGACGGAATGGCCGACGTCACCTACATCTGTCGCGACCTCGCACGCCTAATGCGAAGGCGATGGGTGTTGCTGGATAGCGGCGAGCTGCCTTTCGAGCGAACACTCTTCGGATCAGGAAAGAACACGACCTCGATTTCAGAATGGATCGCCCTGCGAGTATCCATCTCGGACGAAATGGCCGTACCGGTAGTCGCAATCGTGGCAGACACGAACAAGCAGTTTATTTATGTTGGGAGCGCGCGACATTCGAGCCTTGGGCGCCGTCGTCGATTATCCCCGAGACCGAATTTCCTTCTCGCGGACCCAAACAGTCTTCCAGATGATGAAGCTCCCATACGCGGGGGAAATCGTTCGGTCGCCCGCCATACTTTATAAGGCAGCGTACGAACGACACCCTGTCGTGGCACCGATCAACGGTTTTCGAGGGCAGGCGATGACGCAGAGTCGGAGCCAAGGTGGCAAGAGAGCTCTGCCGCCATTACTGACCGAAAAAGATCTCCTCTCGCCGCCTCCTAAGCGAGCTTCGGCCGCTGTAACCCTGGCCGAGGACCCCGTATGCGCCGAGCAACGAGCCGAAATCAACCGCGCCCGAAATCCGAGTGTTCGCAACCGGCTCGCCGCGCATCGACCCCCGTCGAACCCACAACATTCCGGACAGGCTGAGTTAAGCGCTGAAGCCCGGAGAAGCCTTCGTCGCCACGGCGCCAAGCGTGGTGCACCTCGGCATCGTAGCCGGGACCTGCTCAACATGTGACCGATCCGACCCGACCGCGGCCGCAGTGGCCGTGTCGTCGATGGGTGACACGCCGATGTCGATAATCCACGACCAAGAGCTCGCACGCGGGGAAATGTTCACCTGCCAAGAAGAAGTTCGGGTGACAACCCCATTGCCAAGCACCGACCCCGGTAACGCGCTCGAGAACGAGCCCGAAGGCACGGCATCTTTCACGATTTCTGTCACCAGTTACCCAACTCCAGCTCCCGGAGAACCGGACGGCCAGGCACTCCGAACGTCCTCGGTCGATCCGCGTGCGCAAACCCCGAACGCGCCGTCGCAAGATCAGGCAAAATTACGGGCCACCGAACGAGGAATCCTCGACAAACACCAGGCGTTCTCCTGGATCCCTCCGAACGTGACTCCCGTCGTCATGTTTTTCGGAGGGATTGGCGGTGGGACGCAGGGTGTCTACCGGAGAAACGAATGGCTCGGAGCCGCGTATAAGGTCGTGCTCGTCGTTGACGCATCCGACACCGCCAAGGAAGTCCATGAGAAAAACTTCCCAGGCGCTCCTGTGGTGAAGCACACCCTCGGCGGTCGGTACAACACGGTCTTGTCACTGGTAAAAGGCTACTTGCATGAGAGCATCTGGCCCACCGCACTTTTCGTCGGCACGTCACCATGTGTGGACTCCGCCTTGTGTAACCTTACGGCCGCGACGCCGGGAAAGGGGTCTCCGCGACCAACTGGACCATCAAGCTCTTCCAGCTCTCCGGAGTCGGGCGCTGGATCATCGAGCAGGAACCATCCATCCGATCGAAAATCACACTGCGGCAAGGTTTTCTAACCGTCGTCGATCTATGGACGACGACGCCGGACCTCATGAGTACCCGTCGGCGCATGATCATCACGAGTTGGCCTCTTCAGCTCATCCGACGTCCCAAAACCTGTGGCACTCTCCAGGATACCTTCGCCGCCAAACTCGGATTCGACCCTTCGCAGCCCCTCATCCAGCGCAACAACTTTGGATGCACGCGAGATGCCACGGCACCGATGTACACCGTCACGCGAAACGGGGTGCGAGCAGGACCCGCGCCTTCGGACACCAAGCCGCTCAAGCTGGAGATGCTCGCTGAGGCTCTCACGATGCCGCGCGATTTTGCCTGGGGTAAACTCACAGTCACGGGCCGAATGAAGCATCTCGCAGCCGTGATACCCCCGTCCGCCATGGCGTATATAGCCCTCGATGCCCACAACGCGTTGCCGTCGACGCTCCGTAATATCGGACTCGCGCGACCGAACGTAGTCACACCAACCAAAGGATCTTCCGAAACATACGTAATCGAGCGCGCACCCTCCGACCACACCCGCAACGGAACTACCGCACCCGAGTCTCGGAGCGCCCTCGTGAACGTTTCAACTCGCGCAATCCACTGGGTGCCCAACCGCGACCTCCAGGACAAAGCGAAATGGAAACAACCGGATCTTCCTTTGACCCCTTCGAAGCCCGCTGCATCGGGGACGATGCACTTATCTTCCCAAGGGGGTACCCGCGCGAACAAAAACGAAGAGACCCCGAAAGGCGAACCGAAGAGGGACGAGAAACCAACGGACGACAAGACCAAAGCGCCCGTCCGGTTCAAGTATGAGGAGCGGTTCGACGTGCCATGGAAAAACGCACCAAGGGACAACCAAAGACGGCGCACCGCTACCGCAACAGCCCAACAATCTGAAAGGAAACGAGGCCATGATCGTCAGGAACCTCACGAAGGAAGAAGTGGACAAGGTAGTCGACGAGCTAGGCATCCCGACCAACTCACACTTGGACGAGGATGCCAAACTCAAGTTGGCGCACTGCGTTCGATACTCTTGGGCCTTCGTCGATCCTATCACGAGGCCCGTGGACTCTCTATCGGTGTCCCTCCGATTCAAAGACGCGAACCCAAAGCCCATCAAGATGTGAGCAGGGGAATAGCGTGAGCTTGATCACATGAAAACAAATAAGTGTGAGAGGAGAAGAGCTTGTGAAACCAGTGACATTCATCAGCGGCTGCGCTGGCGGCGATGAGTTCAGCTTCCATGGTGCTGTTGGCGGTAAGAGTTTTGCGTTTGCTAGACCAAAATACGAGATTGCCAGAGACGAAAATACATGCACCAGAATTGGATCGTAAGCGAGGGTCAGAACGGTCAGCAAAACTGGCAGCAGTAAAACAAGTAATAGGCGAACGAAGGAGATGCAGTTCAGAATAGGTGCTGATCCGATTCTGAATAAAGGGCGTAATATAGGGACTGTCGGATGAATAGTCGAGTGAATCAGTCGGAGTACCCTTCAAGTAGCGAAGTAAAACATATAAGTGCAGAACATGGGTCTGCTCAGGGTTGTGCATACCCTTGCAGCATTTGTTGCACAAAGTGGTAATATCGGGGCGACATGTGACAAACAAGTAAATACTAGTGCCACAGCAGTGAGGAAAATTTTGGCGTAATACGTCTAAGGTAGGAGCCAAGTCTGAGAGAAGCTTAGCAGAAGGTTTTGAGTGAGAATGTCCGAGTAGGGGACGTCCATATTATGTAGGTTGAGCTTATGCTCGGCGAGCATCTTGGTGATCTTCGCTGCTACATTCATAGTGAGGTGACCAGTGGAGACATTGTAGTGTACATCGATACCAAGGAAGGATCTGATGTTGTCATGCCACGTACCTTTGCCATATTCTTTCTCCAGAGCGGTGCGAGGAGATGTAATTTTGGCAGTGTTGGTGCCAGTGATCAATGGGTCATCGACTGAAACGGAGAGAAGAACCCAGTTGTTGATAGATCGATCCCAACTGATATAGAGGCAAGTGTCGACTTGTGAGCGTTCAAACTCATGTTGTCGAAGAAACGAGTCGAGCTTGATGTTCCACAACAAAGCTGACTGTTTGAGGCCATATAGAGCCTTTACGAGTCGGAGAGCGAGCTTCGACTCTGGATGGTTCTTCTGTATCTGCTGGATAAGATTTGGCGTGACACGTATTCCTCGAGGATAGTCGATCCATGCTGGGCGATCGAGTGCCGATTGGATGAATGCCTGAGGAATGTCCGCGTGCGCGACCGGGAGCTTGTGCTTCACAGCGATGGCGAGCAGTAGCCGGTTGGTAGCAAGCATTGCGGTTGGGGAGGATGTGGCATAAAAGTCAATGCCTACGCGTGCCAAGGAACCTCGGGCAACTATACGAGCTTTATAGCGGTCTGGGGTGCCGTCAGCAAAATACTTGATCTTCAGCACGAGTTTCATCGAGATAGACGAACGGTCTGGCGGTAAAGGTTCAAGCTTAAAGACACCGTTGGAGCACAAGCCTTCAGTTTCTTTGCGAATCGAAGCGATATGCTTTAACTTATCTTCTTCGCTGAGTCCTTTGAGTTCGACAATCTTCTCAGGCTCATAGACAATATCTTCAGCAGTCACGAGTTGTAATACGACATGGTCGATGTGCTGCAAGTCATAGTCCATGACTTCTTGGAGATCACTTTGACTTAGGAAGAGGTGTCCGAGTTCGCCAGAATCATGCATGAAGGCATATCTGTGACGAGAAGCTAAGTGGTAGTGCTGATGCGCTGAGATGTCCCATAAAAGAGAGGAGCTCCTACAACAGAATTCTTGGTTCCATTGACGCGCATAGTACTCTGCCGGTGACAGTTCGTCGTGGCACACATAGTTCTCGAGAACAGAATTGTCGTTGTCCAGGTGGTCGACCAATACAGATGAGTGGTACGGCTTCCTTGGGAAGTCGACGCACAAGAGTTCTGCGTCGGTTTCTCTCTGCAGATCCAGTGCAGTGCCGCCCATGATACCATAGTCTTGTGTGCAATTTGCTAGGAGACATCCTTTCGGGACATCATTCGGCGGCTTAGCATCCCTTCTAATGTTGAGATCAGATGCGATGCTGAAGGTATGGCCCTGGTGCAGAGCGCTGATACTGATGAGGAACATCAATGTGCTGGACATGTTGGCTGTGGCGCGACCCGTGGATTGCGCCTGCTGGTATTTCCAGTTGCGACCATACTCTGAAGCGATAATGCGTCTGGTGAAAAGTTTTCCATCGTCAACACGTTTCACGATATAGAGTTGATCCTTGGGAATGCGGAATCCGCGCTCGTCCTTGAGATCTGCCTTGAGTTTGTCACTCTGGTTGCGATGCACGAGAACTGGAGTAAAACCTGAATCGTCGAGAACAAGAACACCGCCTAGTCGATCATTTCGTTTGGGCATCGGAATGCTACCATCCGGCGGAGGTGGCCGGTTGAGAAACGAAAAATCCGGTTCAGGTGTCTCGTCGCTGACGGGACTTGGATCGGCAACGGAGGTTGGATCCGGTTCTTTGTGCTCGTCGTCATCTTCAGGTTTGTCATCCGGGTCGTCATCTTGAGTCTCGCCCTCATTTGTCGATTCCTGTCTAGCTTCCGGCATTTGCTGTTCGCTTATAGCTGGGAGCGGGTCCTCTTGCCGTGCCTCTGTTGGGATCTGCGTGAGTGCTTTGATCCGTTCGATCTCCTTGTTGCGGTTGACTGGCATGTCTGCATCAACGTGGAAGTCGTTAGAGGTGACGATTTTCCCATATCGCCCCTGATGTACAAGCAGGAGAGAGCTATGAACATTACGGATAAACCGGTCTGTGCCGGGGAGGTTCGTGACGTAATTGTTGCTTGCGAGATAGGAGGCGGAGACGCTGGAGGGTTCCAGCTTGTGACTTTGAGGATAGACAAAGGTGACAGGCTCGCCAGAGGGAAGGAGCTTCAGGCGCGGTGCCATGGTGACATGATGCGATGGGGGACGGTGCAGGTCATGTTTGTGCGCGAGGGCAGTCCATGAGAGCGCTGATTGTCGGCTTGGATCTTATGCAGCAGAGCTAATGGGTGATAGTACTCGGCGGCAATGGACTTTCCTTCGATGCGGACACAGCACAGATGGAGGAGGCGAACTACAGTGCCTCGGGTGTTTTCCTTTATGATGTTTTCCGCAAAGTTCCGCTCGTGGAGGTGGCGACCAATGATTTGAAACTGGATACCGAGCTGCACCTTGAGCGGGTGGAATGCTTCGGGGCGGAAAGTCGAGAATGCATCGGACGATATGATTTTCACATTTACATCGACTTCGACCTTAATCACATTGACCGCTTAGAGGATGCCAGCCAGAGCGTCCTGTGCGTCTAGTTTCCGCAAGAAATAGACCCACTTGTGTGCTGAGATAATACACACAAAGTGCATGATGTAGCGAAAGCCACCATAGCATTTGCCGATGCTCGGGTATGAGACATCCATGTGGAGATGTTGGCCAGGAGAATAGGCCAGTTCATCCAGTGACCAGGAATTGTTATTGTGACTGAAGCTGACATGCGATTGACAGCGTTTGCATTCGCTGCAGTCTTGCAGATACCGATCATCACCTGGGCGGAGATTCGTTACATTGGCGGCAATCGTGCGGCGAAGAATCTCTGGTTGCTGGTGATGTATGCGGTGCCAGCGAGTGACCAAAAGCACTCATTTGGCGTGCTGAACGGTGCCGGGCTTGTGCAAGGGGGGCAGAGAGGCAGTCGAAGCGCGGGGGGGGGGCTGGGTCGCTTGTCAACTCGGACTTTAGCAATGGTTGCCTCGGCAAGAAGCGTCACGAGGTTTCGATTTGCTTGGTTTGCGGATCGCATCATAGTGAGCATCTGCTACGGCATTGAAGAGGGAGGTGAGGTTGAGGTCCTCCTCTGCTAAGATACGGCTGGAGATGCTCAGGAAGAATTCTGCAACCTGGTTGATGTCTCCGGGGCTGGGGATGCCATTGCGTATTGTTGCCCATTCGATGTGAAAGTTCACATATCGCTTACCCTGATCGCCGACTGCGGTTGCGATGGAGGACGGTGCCTCATGAATCCTGAGCCTTGCGAGGGCATCCGCCCTCCCGGCGTAGGTTGGCACCTATTCGCCTCCCGGGCGGGCCGGTTGGCAGCCAGAACGTTCGCAGTGGGACGGGGTATGGCGGGGGGGCGCAGACGGAAGGTTATCGACGAGTTGGTTGTTAGTCACATCGCGGTCTCCTCGTCGCATGGCGACAAGCTTGATGGTCACTCTCCGCCGACCGACCTTTCGGCGCTCCTCGTCTACAGGCCCGTGATTCCGGACTGGCTCCTGTCGGTCCGGCCTGGCTCCCATGCTCGGGAGAGGTCTGAAGTTAGTTAGTAGTTAGTTAGTTCACGTGGTGGTGCGATTCGTGGAGTGCGAGGACAGCGCTGTACCTTGCCTGCGGCATGTGGTGCGGGACGGCGTTGGCCAGTGCCTTAAACGCGAAGTACGGCGGGTGCTGTTGGAACAGACGGAGCAGTTCAGGGTCCGAGTGGTGTCCAAACTTTGCGATTTCGTTGAGGGTCGCATAGCGGATGTGGTCTGGAGAGATCAGCAGCAAGGCGTTGGAGTAGCTCGTGTTCGTTGGGTACGAGCCAGTTACCGAGTAGCACTTGGCGCTTTTCTGAAGCGTGTCTCCGATGTGGCCGACATAGTCCGCGTAAGTGGGACGTGCTTTGGACATTATGAGTCCCTTGGGGTCATCGAGAGTAATTCGCCCTCGTGAGTCGATCGCGGCAAAGCCAGGATGCGAACGATTCATGTAGTGGACCCAAGTGGACGGGCGCGAGCAGCTGTAAGCGGCGGCCAATGAGGTGGTGTAGGCGACGACCAGAAAGGCGGTGCCCTTGGGAACATCCAGGGAAAAGGCGTGCGTGGGGAAGAAGACTGCGGGTTGATGGGAACAGTCCAATATCCGAGGGGGCCTGGAGTGGAGGGTGAGGGAAGCGCGGGGAGAGTAGCCACAGGCGACGGCAGTAGCGACGGTGCCGGTGATGGCTCCATCCAAATGACAAGCACATTGAGACTCTGAGGTATAAAAACAGCGGAGGGTGTTCCAAGCGGCGAGAGTGGGGTGTTGCGGTAAATGATTATGCAGCAATGTGAAAACCAGGAGGTGGGAGATGTACTACATGGTGGCGTAGGGGTGCCGTCGGCATCTAGATCGAGGTCCGTGAAGGGCTTGGTGAAGCGTGCGAGCATTTGGCAGATGCGGGTATTTTCGGAAATCGAGAGTTTAGAGGCGTTGGCGGGCGCGTAGGAAAAAGTGGCATTGTGTCGGTAGTAGGTCGAGGTGGAGCGGGGCACGGTGCCATGAAGGGCGGGGTTGGCGATCCAGAGATCGTCGGGGATCGTGTTGCTGGGGTCCAGAAGCGGGACCATGCTCGGAGGAGATGTTAACCATGGAGAAGCGCTTTTCTCGAGGTTGTACTCGGTGAGCGGGTGTCGGGCATAGACAGCGAAATAGGGGGTCTTGCTGATGACGTCGCCAAAAGCGGAGGCGTTGTAGACACCGGAGTGTCGGAAGTAGCCTAAGCGCCGATAGCATTCGGCGAGTTGGGTGTACTTGTGAAGAGTTCGGGGGTTGGGAGGGACGTTCTCGACAATGGCGTAGGTCGGGAACGTGCAGCGAACAAAGCGGATTTGTTATGTGACGAAAAGGTCGGCGGTCACCGGAGTGGCGTAGCCGTCACATTCTTTCATTACACTCAAATGTTGACATGGCAGTGTGAAAACCGCTAAGTCGAAACGAGGTAGTCTGCTTTTGCCGGTTTGCAGAGCGGCATTGAGCTTTCTTTTATCCGCATAATGCTGAGCGTGCGGGAAGAGTTGTTGCGCGCGGGCGCGCATAATAGGGTGAATTTCACAGGTGACCACGACCGTAATACGGTTGTCGAAGCGTTTGCGAAAAGAGATAAAACCTTCTTGGTGAAGTCCACCTGCAATTATAGCTGTTTCTAGCTGAGGGGGTTGTGCTTGCACAGAGAGGTCCGCTGAGGTAATGAATGCATATTGGACGACAGTACGCGGGAGGCTAATGAGGTCCGATAAGAATATTGAGTGATGCTGTAGCTTAGCAAGATCTAGCATGTGAGATTGCGAGCGTGTCTTTGCGACATGCTGGGTGATGTGTGCAAGTTCATCCTTGAGTGACATTCGAGTTCCGGTGTGAAAACTAACCACAGCGCGGAATGTTTGCTTTGGATGAGACGGCAGGGACAAGAGACCATTGGTTTGGCGATTGGGTAGAACTATTGCTGTTTTTCCTAGAAGCGTCTTATAATCGTGGGGATCCGCGGTCGACGTGTTCATAAGTTCTTACAGATATGGTTCGTGGCAATGGTTTCTTTGCGTGGTGGGACACTTGTTTCTTGCGATAGGCGTGTAAATGTTGGATGAGAGTATTATCGTCGTCTGGATCGAGGTTGGCTTCAGTGATAAAGGCGTCGACAAGGTCGGCGTCTTCAGAAGATGCTTCGCCCGGATCCGGAGGTATTTCGTCTTCAGGGGGAGACGCGTCATCGTCATATTCGGTGAGATGGAAACCAAGGCGGCGAGGATGAAGGCGGGGATTATGCTTGTCTTTTGTGGGTAGACGGCCGAAGTCTGTGACAAAGCGGAGAGGCTTGAAGTTGCGCGAGTGGTGGGGCTTCAGGTGAGCCCAGAAGGTGCGCTCAAAGTTGGAAATGACCGTGATGCGTGCAATCAGCTTGGGCAGATGATGAATCGCAGCCTTATCTTCGTCGAGGAGCGGATAGTCGTTTGGAGTACGAAGGCACTTAGCAAGACGAGCGAAGCCTTTGATGTGAGTTGGGGCGCGGGAGTCCAGCAAACTGGATGGATACTTGAAGCGGAGCATTTTGTGAATTTCTTCTTTGATCATGTCGTCACTGAGTTGGAGAGAGGTATCATCGGTGATTTGGCGAAGTTGCTGCTGAACATGAATAAGATAACCGATGTATTGTGCTGGCTCGTGGATCTCCGGGTCGAACGGGGTTTCCAAGTATGCGTTGAACACATAATGGGCATGATGGACATGGTTCTGGCCCGTGCTTGTCGAGAGCTAGGCGAACTTGGTAAAGGAACTCGAGGCCTATCGGGTGAAAAGATCCGAGTTTGTCGATTTCGTCGTATGCGGGGTGTTTGACAGAGTCACGACCGGCGTGCAGGAGGCGGCGAAACAGAGGGTGCATAGTCTCGCGGATGTACACGATAAAGTCGGCTTCTTTGTCCTTGAGGTGGGGTTGCGTGATGGGATATAGAGCATGCCTTTCAATATATTGGTGGGGTCTTTATATTTGTCTTGGAGTTCTTGGAGTTTGGGTTTGCAGGTGTTTTCATAGAAGTCTTTGCCGAACTTGCGGTAGACGCCCTGGTATTAGACCAGGCGACCTGGAAAATCCTGGGTGTTGCCAGCTGTGGCGTGGTGTTCGGGGCTTTTTGTCGTATTCTTCGATGCAGTGGCTGAGGAGAGCGTCGGCGGGATCGCTAGATCCGCGTATGACGGATTCCCATTTGTAGCAGCCCTGCAGGAAGTACTGAGTGATGCCGGTTTCAGGCATCAGATGTTCGGTGAACAACTGCATGACATGACAAGAGAGCATTTGGGGGGTAACTTGAGCGCCGTCCATGGACTTGAGAACAGAGCTTGGGGGGTCTGTGAAGGTGGTGGCCTTGCTTCTGGGGTCTTGTGGAGCTGGGGGGTGGATTCGCAACGGCGACAGTAGGGGGTGGAGTGTTGCTTTGGAGTCGTGCAACTATAGCTCTGAAATCGGCAACTGCTGCAGTGGCTGCTGCGGCTTCGTTCTTAGCTGTTGTGGCTTCGTTCTTACTTGCGGCGAGCTCGACTTGGAGATCCCTGATCTCCTGTCTCATGGCGTCTTGCTGACTGCGAGCAGACATCTTTTTGTTGGTTCAGGAACTTCAGAGAGCAAAACTCAACTGGAAGTCCTGGTACTCTATCGATACCGGACTGGTGCCCGTATACCGAGAGAACAGCAATTTCCACTGTGCTGCCCTTCGGTAGAGATTGGCGGTGGTAGGCTGCCCGTGTCCGGTTCCTAACAACGAAGGACAGCACGGTGTTGATAACACAGCGATTTCTTTTGTTTTAGTGCGAGATAAGAAGGTGCTAACCCTAGGATAGGGGGGTACTAACCCTAGGAAGAATTTTTCTATCTCTATCCTTGTTTGTATATCACTGTTTTGTTTGTTTTGTTAATATTCGACGTTTTACGTCCTATGTACGCTGTGTGCACCCTCGCAAGAACGTCCGACACACTCATAACGTGTCCCACACGTCGAGGGGGTCCAGAGAGTTGACTCATATCATATGTAACTCTCCGATACTCCGCACACCACACTCCTCTCTTTTCTTATGAGGGTTTTCTCTCCGAGCTAACTACGGCTTTCCCTCATCCTTGCCCTTCCTTCCCTTCTGCTTCCCACTTTCGAGACAACATGAGAATCGTCTAGTGTCTTCATCACACTAGGAGAAATCCGCCCTTGCGTGCCGTAAGGTCCAGAGTCTATTGTTACTTGGCAATAGCTCTGTTCCTCGTTGTCAGTGTGAAAGCTTCTCCGGGATCTATTGTCCCTGGGAAGTGAGGAGCTTAATCCCTACCTTGTGTAGTAGCACGTGACATGCGGGATGGTCTAGTCACACCTAAGACCGCACGCGGTCTCTACCATACACCGGAGAGAGTCAAATCTCTCCAGTTTGTTTGTTTGTTTGTTTGTTTGTTTGTTTGTTTGTTTGTTTGTTTGTTTGTTTGTCTGTCTTTAAATGTCGACTGCTAAGAGGGGTGTGTGTATGGGGAGCATGAAGGATGTGGGTGGGTTTGTGGGGTACGCGGGATGTGCCTGGCGGGCGGAGATAAGTACGCGGGACCTATGTCTTTAAATGTCGACTGCTAAGAGGGGGGTGTGTGTGGGGGGCATGAAGGATGTGGGGGGGGTTGTGGGGTAGGCGGGATGTGCCTGACGGGCGGAGATAAGTACGCGGGACCTAGTCGGGGCCATCGCCGAGTCGTGGGGCAGGCGAAGAGAGGACGGGCCCCGCCCGTAGGTCGTACGCATGCTGCCGCCGGACGTATGTGCGACGAAGGGTGGCGTCCTGCTGGGATCGGGCGGCCTGGGTGGGGTTCCCCGAGGCGGCGACATGGGCGAGGGCGGTGACCTATGTCTTTAAATGTCGACTGCTAAGAGGGGGGTGACCTATGACCTATGACCTATAATATGTATCATTTATGACCTATGACCTATGTCTTTAAATGTCGACTGCTAAGAGAGCCTTGCTAAGCTATGACATCCTTACTACTAATCGACAGATGTTTGTCTGTCTGTCTGTTTGTTTGTTTGTTTGTCCCCCGATTTAGGGTAAGGATACGGCGACCTCGCAGACTATTTCCACGACCCGCGGCGGCTCTTTCAGCGCGCCATTCTCACGCCCCGTCGAAACGATGTTGTCGATGCTGACAACGCGCGCATGACCGCGGCCTTTTTTTCCCGGAGACGAGGCGTCGGAGTTCTTTTCGGCCGACTAGGTTGGGTCGGAAGCCGGCGCCTCGCTCTTTACAGTCGAGTTCTCAACTCCCTGACAACCAGCGGGATGCTGACTTTGATCGCGAGCTTATAGTCTTCGCAACCTCAACCCGTCGCACGGCCACTGCAACGGTACCATATACATGATTGATCGTGTCGTTGTCACCGAGGCTCCTCCAACCTGTATCCCTTAAGGCCCGCCTACGCCAAACGATCAACAAGAGCCAGGGCCAGACGCCCCGCGAGGTCCGTGTCCTCTTGCCCACAAGCCCGTCTTCTGTCACGTCCAGCTCTACGTGGCTCTCTGTCGATCGGCAACCCCGAGAATATGCTCTTCTGAGTCGACGACTCCACCCTACCCCACACGTGCTGCGCAATACCGATAAGCCCCCTCCCGGTGTCTACACGCGCGCTGTAGGTGAACTTACTGGGACCAGGTGAACTTACTGGGGTTCGAGATTGGGACTAGGTGAATATAGTGACCAGGTGAACTTACTGGGACCAGGTGAGCTTACTGGGGGTTTTAGAGTAAACTCGAAGGTTAGCGGCGTGTGCGGATCGAAGCAGCTTAGATTGGCGGAGGCGACAGCGACGAGCTCGAAGGAGTGGTGTGAGCACGAGTGGGTTTACGCCGAACTTACTGGGGCTAGAGATTCGGACTAGGTGAACTTACCGACCAGGTGAACTTACTGGGACCAGGTGAACTTACTGGGGTTAGAGAATGGGACTAGGTGAACTTACTGGTCTGCACTTGTATGTCTTTAAATGTCGACCTATGTCTTTAAATGTCGACTGCTAAGAGGGGGGTGTGTCGACCTATGTCTTTAAATGTCGACTGCTAAGAGGGGGGTGTGTGTGGGGAGCATGAAGGATGTGGGTGGGTTTGTGGGGTATGAGGGATGTGCCTGACGGGCGGAGATAAGTACGCGGGACCTAGTCGGGGTCATCGCCGAGGCGTGGGGCAGGCGAAGAGAGGACGGGCCCCGCCCGTAGGTCGTACGCATGCTGCCGACCTATATACCGACCTATGTCTTTAAATGTCGACTGCTAAGAGGGGGGTGTGAGTGGGGAGCATGAAGGATGTGGGTGGGTTTGTGGGGTATGAGGGATGTGCCTGACGGGCGGAGATAAGTACGCGGGACCTAGTCGGGGTCATCGCCGAGGCGTGGGGCAGGCGGGGACCGACCTATGTCCCCCGAATCAGGGTTTAGACTCAGGTAGGCGCGAGGCATACATTGAGCCTCCAAGCCGCATACGGCAACGTCGCAGACGATTTCCACGACCCGAGAGGGCTCCTCCAGCGCGCCATTGTCTCGCGCCCCGCCGAAACAATGTTGTCGATGCTTTCAACGCGCGCATGACCGCGGCCTTTCCCGGAGACGAGGCGACGGAGTTCCTTTTCGGCCGACGAGGTTGGGTCGGGAGACGACGCCTCGCTCTTTCCAGTCAAGTTTATAAACTTCATGACAATCTATGCCATACCGACGTTGATCGTGAGCTTAGAGTCTTCGCAATCTCGACCCGTTGCACGGCCACTGCAACGGCACCCGATACGTCATCGATCATATCGTCTCGCCGAGGCTCCTCCAACTCGCCTGTTGGGTGAACGGCGCGAAAAAACCCTCATGATCCCGCGCGTCACCAATACCACGAAGCAGGGCTAGCTCCCCTTCGATCTGCGCCGACGGCAGTTTCCCTTGCGACCCGCCTTCGACGATCAACAAGAGGCAAGGCCAGACGCTCCGCAAGGTCGACGTCCTCTTGCCCAAGCCCGTCTTCAGCGACGGCCAGCTCTACGTGCCTCTCAGCCGAGTCGGCAAGCCAGAGGACGTCGTTCTCTCCGTCGACGACACCGTCATCCCAGTCGACGACTCCACCCTTACCCGCACGTGCTGCGCAATACCGAAAACGCCTCCCCGGCGTCTACACGCGCATGTCGTCTACCGCGAGGTCCTCGGGTCGTCTTTCCCGCAGCAGAGTCGTCGAGCTCAGAGCTCAGCAGGCCGCAGCACCGACTCATGCGTGTTGAACAGAGAACGAAGAGGCGGGACACCCTTAGGGGACGAGTGTCTGCGCGGGACCGGGTCGAAGGCACGAAACTTTGTGATGTGGGGTTTGAGATTCAGGACAAAGTGAACATGCTGGCTTGCACTTGTTTTTTACTTGCGTTTGAGTAAGTGCACAACGCTGCATGTGAGGAAGCTATGACACTTACCCCTGCACCACGTATCCAGTATCCCTACGTCATTCCCTTATCGCTAGAGTGACGCCCCATTCCAGTTGTCACATGGTAGCAGGTGTTCGTTCGTTCCGATCGAACCTGTGCTCGACTTCACGTCGACTCTTCATCGGCTTCAGTTCATTGCTACGTGTTCGGTTCGCTCTCGTTTACCATGTCCTCGATTTAAATTAAAGATAGCAAGCTTTCGCAAAAACTTGATGCCTTCAGCGGTGAGCGACATCTTTTTCACCAATGGACCCGGCGCCTGGAAAACATGATCATTTCCACCGGTGATCGCATTATCTTGACCAACGAGACTTGGACCACCATTTCCACCTCTGGCTGCTCTGAATGAGAATTTGGTGTTAAGCACCAACGTTGGTACTCTGCACTGTTCATGGCACTTCCAATGAATGATACTGATCGTGCGGATATCCGTGAAAACCGCGATATGAACTTCACGCGGCTTTACAAGCGCATTACCGATGTTTACATGGGCCATGGAGATCGTGTCGCTCAGTCAGCAATTGCGTCCTTGCATTCCTTGGTATGCAACAATATCGATGAACTGGAGTCTTTTCTTAACAAGTTCATCACTGGTGTTCAAGTTGCTCGGCATCATCAAGATTCCCCTGACACCCTTGCATTGCAATTGCTTCGGACGAAAATCCCCGACTCGATCTTGTCTAAGGATCTCATTGCACTTGACCCTAAACTGCACACATATGATGGTTTCGTTGATCGCCTCAACAGTAAAGTTTACGATTATCTTCAGACCAAGTCTGCGCTTGTCCATGCTACGCTCCGTGAGAGTCCCCGCCATCGTGAACGTTGCAACTTTTGCGGTCGTACCAACCATCCTTCGGATAAATGCCTTCATCGTCTCAATGCTTTGCGCTCCCAACAGCGTTCTCGCCATCGCCCACCTTTCCGTTCCCGGCCTTCGCCTCCATTTTCCCGTGGTTCTTTCTATCGCAAGCGCCCACGCCCTACTGACCTTTGTCACTTTCCTGGTATTCCTGGCCATCACCAGAAGGATTGTCGTAAGCGCCGGCGCTATCTGCTCTCCCAAGCTGCAGCCCACCCTCGCCCTCGTCCCCAATACCCACCTCGATCCAATCTCCACTACCCACCTCGATCCAATCCCCAATACCCACCTCGACCCCAGCCACCATTCTACCAAAACTATCTTTCCGCCCCCATCCCACTCTTGCCCCCATCTCAACCCTCTCCGCCGCTTCTTGCGTTGCCACCCTCCACCACTCCCTCTGTCCCACCTTCCACCGCCGTCTCCCCTCCTGACCCATCTCTTTCTACACCCACCTATCCGTCTTTCAATTTCCATCTTCTTTCCATCTCCGCCTCCATTCACCAAGTCCTTTCCTCCACCAATGCCCTTACCGCTCTGCTCACCGCTCGTGAGCGCGACTACCTGCACAGCAACAACCTTCGCCTCGTCGTCTACGATACCGGCGCAAACGTCAATCTCTTCAATTCCCCTGCTGGTTTCACTGACCTTGACTACACTCAACAGCACAACATCACTTCTGCTATCGGCACTGGCTCTGTTTCTGGTTCTGGCACTGCTCGCTTAACGTTTCCTTCAATTGGTCCTCTCGACAATCGTGGTCTTCCTTCTCCTGCACCCACTCTTTCCGCCCCTCATGGCATCCATGTCGCGTTCCCGTATACCCTCATCTCTCCTGGCCTTGGTGACAAACGGATTCTTTCGGATCATGCCCTTGAGCAAGTTGGTTACGATTGTCATACGATTCAGGATGTTGGCCCTCCTCATCCGCGACGAATTTTACGTCACCGTCAAACGCATCACGTTATTCCCCTGCTTCGTCGCTGTGGTCTTCTTTTGATCGTCTGTTGGATCGGCAATACGACCGCTGCGCCCTACGTGGACTTCGTTTCACCTTTTGTGGCATTTTCTTCTTGCCCTCGCGTACATGACCCTTGTGCGTTTCCCGTTGTGTCTCAACGCACTCAACTTACCTTCGACCTTTGGCATGCTCGTCTTGGTCACTATAGTCCCTCTTATATCCGACGTTTGTCTTCTCTCGCTGCTGGCGCACCGCTTTTCCCCAGCTCCGCGTCGCTTTCTTTTTGTCCTGCTTGTGCTCTAGGTAAAATGCATGCTGCGCATGTTGGCCAACGTAAAGCACATGCCTCCACTTCCACCTCGCTTCCTGCCTCCGAGCCTTTGTCTCGTCCACGTGCCGTTGCGCCCTATCTTATTATCCACGCCGATCTCATGTTCACAGGTGTCCCTTCTTTCATTTACCACGACCGTGCCATCCTTACGTTTGTCGATGATCATACGCGCCGCCGCACACGTTACTTTGCCCCACGACACGATGCACTTACCAACGCTCGTCAACTCGAACTTTTTCTGTATACCGTGGTTCGCCCATTTGGATATCGTATCGCCCTCATCTACACCGATCGTGACCGCTCTCTTATGGGCCAATTCGAAACCTTCTATCTGGGCAACAACATCGCCCTCAAACGGGCTCCTGCTGCTCAGTCCAGAACTTCACAGGCGCACGCTTTTTCTGGTGTTGTGGAACGCTCTCATCGCGCAACTGCTGATATTACTCGCACTCTTTTGGTGCATGCGCACCGTCCACCTGATTTTTGGCGTTGGGCCATGGAAACGGCTGACTTCATCTCCGAGCGCATGCCAAACGCCTCTAACCCTGGTTACATGACGCCATATGAAATGCTACATTAAACTCTCCCCCGTGTCGATTTTCTTCGTGTTTGGGGCTGTCCTGCTGCAATTCTTACTGGCGACAAATGGCCTACCAAAGCTATAACAGGTATCCTCATTGGGTATCCCTCTGCCGGACCTGGTTATCGCATATTGCTTCAACGCTCCTCTGGACCTGTCATCCATACGTCTATTGACGTTGTTGTTGACGAAATTTTGCTATGCGTAAGTCAATCCTGGTTTACTGCTGATGAAGCGATGTTCGGTGAGGATTTCACGGATAGCATGGGACTGGTAGATAGCGAGCCTGCGACGTGCGCGAGCACGCGTAAGGCGGAGACCAACGGATGTGGGAAGGCTTTAAAAAACGCAAAAAGGGAGCGTGGTAATGGCCAATGCAAGAACGGGGGTGCGCCACAGGAAGATCATCAACGACGATAACAAGGCGCTGAACGACAGTAGACTTAAGCATGAGTGTGTAGCTGCAAGTGGCACCAGAATCGCGGACAAAGCTACAATCATTGACAAGGAAGCGTTCTAAGTAAAGCCACCAGTGGGGACATGCTTGCGGGCAACCGTACCAAGAGCAACAGAGCGTGTAAAGGATTTTGAAGCCATCGGTGGCTTGGCGAGGAGCATAACCGTCGGGCGGCCAGACATAGATGTCTTCGTCAATGGGAGCTTGGATAAAAGCGGAGCTGACATCCAGCTTATGCAAATCCCAGTCGTGAACAGCAACGCCAGACAGGGGCTTGTATGAAAGCAGAGATGACATATACAGGACGGTACGCGTCGTGGTAAGCAATGCCGCGAACCTGGGTGTAACCGCGGACAACGAGATGAGCAGTGTACGATGTGAAGCGGCCAGATTCATACTTCATGCGGTGGACCCACTTCAAAGGGCAGATGGTGCCAGAAAAAGTAGAAGGAACGCGAACAATGACCGAGGGAATGATATTCTTTGGCAATGGCTTGTAACCGACGTGCAGGATTTGGAGAGGGGAAGGAAGACATAATGAACTAACAAACGAAAGCTAGAATAATTAACGTACAGGGAATGACAAGATGACACAGAATCGAAGGGAATGACAAGATGACACAGAATCGACATGAGATGACACAGAATCAACAGTGCGTAGTAAAACGCCAATATTGTGGGTTTGAGTTGGTTCTCCATTTGTTTCTGAATAATGTGCGCTTTTTGTCGACTTTGCGCGATCGGCTCCGTTTGGCTCGACTTTGTTTTGCATGCTTTTTGTTTTGCATGCTTGTTGTTTTGTCGGCTCTGGTTGGCTCGACTTTGTTGTGCACGTTTTGTGGTTTTCTCTCTTTGGTTCGTCGGAGTTCATGAGCTCGTAGAATGGTCGGTTCACGTGATGGGGAGATCAGTCCCAGCGAAACCGGCGCATTCTCATCAAACACAGGGGACAAGGGGGCAACAGCGGAAGAACAGGTGACAATCGGGCAACAGCAGGAACAGGTGACAATGGGGCAACAGTAGACGAGAGCTTGGAAGCGTGAGTCGAGAAAGGCGGAACAACGTTGAAGTTCCGTCGGTGGTTGACATTGCCGGAAATCTGATAAGCGAAACTGTCAGCAAAAGCGAGGTCTGAAGAACAATAGCGACAAAAGTGCCTGGGAAGACTTGCGTTGGGCGATTGTTGCCACTGAGAATCGCAGCGGGGTAAAGAGAGCGGGAACACAGGCTGGTATATATGATGGCTGTGTACCAGACGTCTGATGAGAACGTTGCCTTGGGGCAGATATGTTGTATGGTGACCAGGTTATGACAATGGCCGGAGGCGACTGAAGCAAAAACAGGCGTAAACAGGGTTGATGCGAACGTTGGGTGTTTGGTTGTTGTGGCGTGAACAAGTTGCCATGGGCACGACCGCGTCCTGTACGCGAAAATGGAAGACTTCGGACGCGCCAGCGGTGTAAGGAACGAACACGGGTAGACCAGGCTGCTGTATGCCAGCCTGCTGTGGCAGATAAGAAAGTGGCTCGTTTTCGCATTCGCAAGAACGAAGTTGCCATATGGGCCAACGTTGGAGGAGCAAGCGGCGACCTTTGCTCGTCATACTCGAATAGACGGCGGTAGAAGTTAGCGATAATGGCAAAACAGTTGTGGCACGTAAGAACGTTGCAGATAGCGTCGCAGACGTAAGAACATTGCAGATAGCGTCGCGGGTGCTGAGCACGGAATTCATTGCGATAGCAAAACCGGATTTAAAAGGTCAGAAATACGGCGAAAAGGCGAGAGTGCGCGAAGGAGAACCACAAATCACACAGCAAAGAAGCGTCTGTCCAGGATCCCGAAGATGAGCGATCCAAGCACATAGGAAGCACGAAAGCTGCGCACGCGAAAAATTGACAGGCACAGCTTAGTTGTGGCAGGTGAAATGCGCGATGGAACGTGAGTCGCTGGTTTTACCAAAACCGACAAGCACAACGAGGCGTGGATCAACGAATAGCAGAAAATGTAGAACGGGGAGTGGATCAACGAATAGCTGAAAATGCACAACGGGGAGTGGATCAACGAATAGTTGAAAATGCAGAACGAGGAGGGGAGCAACGACGAGGTGAAAAGACAACGAGGAGGGGAGCAACGACGAGGTGAAAAGACAGAACGAGGGGTTGAGCAACGAAGAGCGGAAAATACAGAACGAAGGGCGCATGTGCAATGGGAGCTAAAAGCAAAAACGAGGGGCTTCCACAAAAACACTTTTCCTTCACAAAAACGAGGGGCTTCCGTGGGATGGGGTGTTGATGTGTTTGCGTCAGAAAATCGGCGGTACACACGCTGACTTGGAATTATCTTGATTGGCAGAAAGGTGCAAAGATGTATAATAGGTGGTGGTATTAAGAAAAGCGGCGGAGTGGAACTATAAACAGTCAAGGTTGGAGTAGGCACAGGAGCAGAAAAGGTAGTGTTACTGGTGTTGGTGTTGGTGGGTCGGTGTTGTTGGAGTCATTGGGAGTGTTGCGCTGTTGAGAAGAACGGCGATGGTGGGTAGGGCGTTGTCGTGGAATAGCTAGGAACTTTGAAACTTGCGGCAGTCCCCCTTAAAGTGATCCTTGCAGCCGCCAAAATGACATTGGGGAGTGCGTCGGAGTCGAGTAGAGCCAGGTTGTTGGGAAAGGGGAGCGTCTAGGGTAGGTCAGTTGAAAGAGTCTGAAGTCGGGGTTGTGGCTGACGACGCGGCGGATAGCGCGGCAGAAGTGGTTGTGCATGCCATCTAAATTGATTGTTGTTGAACTTGTCAAGGTCACAACCACATTCATTGGTACGAAACGCGAGACGATAAAACAAAGCCAGTAAGTCTTGAAGCACGATGCACTTAGTCAAATGCGAGGACACACTCGAGGGTGCGTCGGATCAGGTACAATGCCGAGCAACCTGAACGCCGCTGATGAACTCGTTGAGGGAGTTCGCTACGCGATCCCCACGGCCCATGTAGACATCGGTAATGCGCTTGGAAAGTCGCGTGAAGTTCATGTCGCGGTTGTCATGGATATCAACGTTGTTGCTTGACGCGAAATCTTCTTCAGAGCAGCGAGATGCTTCTGCAGAGCAGCGAGATGCTGAGATGCTAGTCCAAGGATCGTTGGTCGAGATAATGTGATCGCCGGTAGAGATGATCATGTTCGCGACGACGTGTCCATTGGTGGAAAAAAAAATGTCGCTCACAGCTGAAGACATCAAGTGTTCGCGAAAGCTTGCTAGCTTGAATTTCGATCGAGGACATGTTAGACGACAACGAACCGAACACGTAGCAATGAACTGAAGCCGAGGAGGAGTCGCCACGAAGTCAAGCACAGGCTCGACCGCGGAGAACACCTGCTGCCATGTAGCGTTCGTTCGTTCCGATCGAACCTGTGCTTCACTTCACGTCGACTCTTCATCGGCTTCAGTTCATTGCTACGTGTTCGGTTCGCTCTCGTTTATCATGTCCTCGATTGAAATTAAAGATAGCAGGCTTTCGCAAAAACTTGATGCCTTCAGCGGTGAGCGACATCTTTTTCACCAATGGACCCGGCGTCTGGAAAACATGATCATTTCCACCGGTGATCGCATTATCTTGACCAACGAAACTTGGACCACCATTTCCGCCTCTGGATGCTCTGAATAAGAATTTGGTGTTAAGCAGCAACGTTGGTACTCTGCACTGTTCATGGCACTTCCAATGCATGATACTGATCGTGCGGATATCCGTGAAAACCGCGATATGAACTTCACGCGGCTTTACAATCGCATTACCGATGTTTACATGGGCCATGGAGATCGTGTCGCTCAGTCAGCAATTGCGTCCTTGCATTCCTTGGTATGCAACAATATCGATGAACTGGAGTCTTTTCTTAACAAGTTAATCACTGGTGTTCAAGTTGATCGGCATCATCAAGATTTCCCTGACACCCTTGCATTGCAATTGCTTCAGACGAAAATCCCCGACTCGATCTTGTCTAAGGATCTCATTGCACTTGACCCTAAACTGCACACATATGATGGTTTCGTTGATCGCCTCAACAGTAAAGTTTTCGATTATCTTCAGACCAAGTCCGCGCTTGTCCATGCTACGCTCCGTGAGAGTCCCCGCCATCGTGAACGTTGCAACTTTTGCGGTCGTACCAACCATCCTTCGGATAAATGCCATCATCGTCTCAATGCTTTGCGCTCCCAACAGCGTTCTCGCCATCGCCCACCTTTCCGTTCCCGGCCTTCGCCTCCATTTTCCCGTGGTTCTTTCTATCGCAAGCGCCCACGCCCTACTGACCTTTGTCACTTTTCTGGTATTCCTGGCCATCACCATAAGGATTGTCGTAAGCGCCAGCGCTATCTGCTCTCCCAAGCTGCAGCCCACCCTCGCCCTCGTCCCCAATACCCACCTCGATCCAATCTCCACTACCCACCTCGATCCAATCCCCAATACCCACCTCGACCCCATCCACCATTCTACCAAAACTATCTTTCCGCCCCCATCCCACTCTTGCCCCCATCTCAACCCTCTCCGCCGCTTCTTGCGTTGCCACCCTCCACCACACCCTCTGTCCCACCTTCCACCGCCATCTCCCCTCCTGACCCATCTCTTTCTGCACCCACCTATCCGTCTTTCAATTTCCATCTTCTTTCCATCTCCGCCTCCATTCGCCAAGTCCTTTCCTCCACCAATGCCCTTACCGCTCTGCTCACCGCTCGTGAGCGCGACTACCTGCACAGCAACAACCTTCGCCTCGTCGTCTACGATACCGGCGCAAACGTCAGTCTCTTCAATTCCCCTGCTGGTTTCACTGACCTTGACTACACTCAACAGCACAACATCACTTCTGCTATCGGCACTGGCTCTGTTTCTGGTTCTGGCACTGCTCGCTTAACGTTTCCTTCAATTGGTCCTCTCGACAATCGTGGTCTTCCTTCTCCTGCACCCACTCTTTCCGCCCCTCATGGCATCCATGTCGCGTTCCCGTATACCCTCATCTCTCCTGGCCTTGGTGACAAACGGATTCTTTCGGATCATGCCCTTGAGCAAGTTGGTTACGATTGTCATACGATTCAGGATGTTGGCCCTCCTCATCCGCGACGAATTTTACGTCACCGTCAAACGCATCACGCTATTCCCCTGCTTCGTCGCTGTGGTCTTCTTTTGATCGTCTGTTGGATCGGCAATACGACCGCTGCGCCCTACGCGGACTTCGTTTCACCTTTTGTGGCATTTTCTTCTTGCCCTCGCGTACATGACCCTTGTGCGTTTCCCGTTGTGTCTCAGCGCTCTCAACTTACCTTCGACCTTTGGCATGCTCGTCTTGGTCACTATAGTCCCTCTTATATCCGACGTTTGTCTTCGACCTTTGGCATGCTCGTCTTGGTCACTATAGTCCCTCTTATATCCGACGTTTGTCTTCTCTCGCTGTTGGCGCACCGCTTTTTCCCAGCTCCGCGTCACTTTCTTTTTGTCCTGCTTGTGCTCTAGGTAAAATGCATGCTGCGCATGTTGGCCAACGTAAAGCACATGCCTCCACTTCCACCTCGCTTCCTGCCACCGAGCCTTTGTCTCGCCCACGTGCCGTTGCGCCCTATCTTATTATCCACGCCGATCTCATGTTCACAGGCGTTCCTTCTTTCATTTACCACGACCGTGCCATCCTTACGTTTGTCGATGATCATACGCGCCGCCGCACACGTTACTTTGCCCCAAGACACGATGCACTTACGAACGCTCGTCAACTCGAACTTTTCTGTATACCGTGGTTCGCCCATTTGGATATCGTATCTCCCTCATCTACACCGACCGTGACCGCTCTCTTATGGGCCAATTCGAAACCTTCTGTCTGGGCAACAACATCGCCCTCAAACGGGCTCCTGCTGCTCAGTCCAAAACTTCACAGGCGCACGCTTTTTCTGGTGTTGTGGAACGCTCTCATCGCGCAACTGCTGATATTACTCGCACTCTTTTGGTGCATGCGCACCGTCCACCTGGTTTTTGGCGTTGGGCCATGGAAACGGCTGACTTCATCTCCGAGCGCATGCCAAACGCCTCTAACCCTGGTTGCATGACGCCATATGAAATGCTACACGAAACTCTCCCCCGTGTCGATTTTATTCGTGTTTGGGGCTGTCCTGCTGCAATTCTTACTGGCGACAAATGGCCTACCAAAGCTATAACAGGTATCTTCATTGGGTATCCCTCTGCCGGACCTGGTTATCGCATATTGCTTCGACGCTCCTCTGGACCGGTCATCCATACGTCTATTGACGTTGTTGTTGACGAAAATTTTGCTATGCGTAAGTCTCTGTCCTCCCACCCCCTTCCTCCTCCTCTTGTGGATTCTCGTTTTCCTGACTTATTTTATTATGACCCTCGTTTGTCTTCCGCTGTTGCTCCCTTGTCTCCTGTTTTTGATGCTCAGGAGCCGGCCTTATCGGGACTGATCACCCCAAAAACAATACCACAACCGCCAACGGACAATACGAAACGTGCACCATTACGTCGAGCCAAACGGGGCCGACCGCGCAAAGTCGACCAAAGCGCATTACCAACAATACCCACTCAACCCTCGAACTTTCATTCTGGCGTTTGTCCACAACGCAATGTCGATTCTGTTTCCTCCTGTCATAATGTCGATTCTGTTTCCTCCTGTCACTCTTTGTATGTCTCTTATTCTAGCTTTCGTTTGTTAGTTCATTATGTCTTCCTTCCCCTTTGTCTAGCTCACACCCTTGTTGATCCCCATGCACATGTTCAGTACTCTGCTTCCGAAGAAACCTCTCAGTATTCATACATTGACGATACAAACATTACTTCCATCCATTTACGCGAAGCTTTGGCTCAGACAAATCCTGAGCGTCCTGGCTGGTTGCAAGCCATCGCCAAAGAATATCATTCCCTTGGTCAGCTTGGTTGCTGGGATGTTGCTCGCGTTCCTTCGACTTTTCTGGCAACATCGATACCCTAAAGTGGATCCACCGCAAGAAGTATGACTCTGGCCGCTTCAAGTCGTACAAGGCTCGCCTCGTTGTCCGCGGCTACACCCAGGTTCACGGCATTGATTATCACGACACCGACTCGCCGGTTGCTAACATCGTCACAATACGTTTCTTTCTAACTATTGTTGCTGTTAATGACTGGGATTTTGCACAAGTTGGACGTCAGTTCCGCTTTCATCCAAGCTCCCATTGACGAAGACATCTATGTCTGGCCACCCGAAGGCTATGCTCCTCGCCAACCCACCGATGGTTCCAAAATCGTTTACAAGCTCCGTCGCTCTTGGTATATGGTTGCAAACAAGCTTGTCGTAATTTGTGGCTTTAGTTGGAACGCGTCCTTGTCAATGATTGTGGCTTCGTCCGCGGATCTGGTGACACTTGCAATTACAAGCTCGTGCTTAATTCTACCGTTGTCCTACGTCTCGTTCTTGTCGTTGATGATCTTCTTGTGGCGCACCCTCGCCATTGCCTTGGCCATTACCAAGCCTTCATCATCCGTTTCCGAACCTTCACTGACGTCAACGAGCTTGATCTAACCACTTACGTTGGTCTTCGCGTTGCGCGTGATCGCCCTCGACGCACACTCACTCTCGACCAATCCCATGCTATCCGCGAAATCCGTACCGAACATCGCATTATCAACAGTAAACCTGAACTGACTCCCGCTCCCAAAGGTCTTCATCTTTCTGCGGCGGATTGTCCTGCTCCTGGCTCTCCAGATCACGTCTTCATGGCGCGCATCCCTTTTCGTCGTATTGTTGGCTGTGTTCTATTTATCTCCATCATGACTCGCCCTGATATCACTTGGTCCGTCAATCAGTGTGCGCGTTTTTCACACAATCCTGGTAAACCCCACTGGCACGCTTTATCCCACACACTGCGATCTCAACGGCAACGGCCGCGTCTCGTTCCGGGAATTCGAGGACTTTGTCAACAGCAGGACGATGCGCGACAGAGACATGCAAGAAGTGCTCGACCGGCTCGGCGAGATCGTGGAAAAGAAGTACTCGTGGCGCGGGATGCAGGAGGCGTTCGAGGAGTTCGACACCGACTTTTCGGGCGAGATCGACGCCGAGGAAATGCACGAAGGCCTACGAAAATTCGGCATCACGTTGAGCGTCGCCGAAGCCGAACGAGTTTTGGCGCGGTTCCCCGGGGACGGGCGCCGCGTGCGGTACCGGGACTTCGTCGCGGCGATGAGCGGCAGGCCCCCGCCGTTTTACGCGGGAGCGCGAACGGCGACCTACGCGATACGGCGGCTGGCCCAAGAAGTCGAGCGATGCTCCAGAACCAAAACGGGCTACGACGTTCGGAAGGTCTTCGAAGATCTGGACGGGAAGCCTCGACCGTCGCGAAATCCGCGTCGCCCCCGAGCGCATCGGAGTTTCCCTAACCCGCTCCGAACTCATTGGCGTCATGGACTTTTTTGGAGGTAATCCTATCGACGTCGCGACTCTCACTCAGTTCGCGCTCCGCGAAGATCCCGGCACAAAACAACTTCTAAACCGCGCGCGCCGCGAGCTCGACCGTCTCTCCGAAAGGAACCGGGGACCCCCCGATTACCGCGGTGCCTTCCGCGAACTCGACGCTGACGCTTCTGGAACGATTGACCACTTCGAGTTCAAGACGGCAATGCGCAACCTCGGACACCGCCTCTCCTCCGCCCAAGTCAGGCAGATCATGTGCATGTTCGACGCCAACGGCGACAACCGGATCTCCTGTCGCGAGTTCGTCGAATTCCTCGAGGCTACGAACTTTGATCAATAATATCAAGGAAAATGTGAGGAAGCTATGACACTTACCCCTGCACCACGTATCCAGTATCCCTACGTCATTCCCTTATCGCCAGAGTAACGCCCCATTCCAGTTGTCACATGGTAGCAGGTGTTCGTTTCGATCGAACGACCTCTGGGTTATGGGCCCATAAAAACACCTACTCGCCGGTTGCTAACATCGTCACAATACGTTTCTTTCTAACTTTTGTTGCTGTTCATGACTGGGATTTGCACAAGTTGGACGTCAGATCCGCTTTCAACCAAGCTCCCATTGACGAAGACATCTATGTCTGGCCACCCGAAGGCTATGCTCCTCGCCAACCCACCGATGGTTCCAAAATCGTTTACAAGCTCCGTCGCTCTTGGTATGGTTGCAAACAAGCTTGTCGTAATTGGTGGCTTTATTTGGAACGCTTCCTTGTCAATGATTGTGGCTTCGTCCGCGGATCTGGTGACACTTGCAATTACAAGCTCGTGCTTAATTCTACCGTTGTCCTACGTCTCGTTCTTGTCGCTGATGATCTTCTTGTGGCGCACCCTCGCCATCGCCTTGGCCATTACCAAGCCTTCATCATCCGTTTCCGAACCTCCACTGACGTCAACGAGCTTGATCTAACCACTTACGTTGGTCTTCGCGTTGCGCGTGATCGCCCTCGACGCACACTCACTCTCGACCAATCCCATGCTATCCGTGAAATCCTTACCGAACATCGCTTTATCAACAGTAAACCTGAACTGACTCCCGCTCCCAAAGGTCTTCATCTTCCTGCGGCTGATTGTCCTGCTCCTGGCTCTCCAGATCACGTCTTCATGGCGCGCATCCCTTTTCGTCGTATTGTTGGCTGTGTTCTATTTATCTCCATCATGACTCGCCCTGATATCACTTGGTCCGTCAATCAGTGTGCGCGTTTTTCACACAATCCTGGTAAACCCATTGGCACGCTTTATCCCACACTCTGCGTTATCTCAACGGTTCTCAGGATCTTGCCCTTATTCTTGGTCGCGATTCTACCCTTCGTCTCTGTGGTTATTCCGACTCCAGCTGGGCCGACGACCCTGATGACCGCCACTCCACTACTGGTGTTCGTTTTCTCCTTGCTGGCTCTATGATAGCCTACTGCTCCCGCTCGCAGTACCTCCTCGCCCGCTCTTCTTTTGAAGCTGAATTGCTCGCTCTTTACGCCGCTACTGCTGAGCTCTCTTGGCTTCTCAAACTTTTTGATGACTTTGATCTCCATCGTCACACGGTCCCAATGTATGTCGTTAATAGCACCACCGTCACCCAAGTCCGTCTCCAATGTCTCACGCGGCGCACCCGCCATATTGATATTCGCTTTTACAGCACCGCCGAATATCATCGCAACCACATCATTGATCTCCAACACATCACTCGCCTTGACAACCTTAGTGATATCTTCACACGCAGTACGGAAGCTCCTTCCTTCCTCCGGCTTCGTGCTCGTTACCTCACCTCGTAACTTCGCCCTGATATCTCCGGTCTCTTTCTGCCACAATGCCTCTACTGACGTCTTCCTTCGAGCTTCTCCTCTGTGAGCGTCTCACTTACCCCTTTTTCCTTCTTCATTTTCTTTCTTTTCCAGCACCTGTGTGAGGACCTCACTTACCCCTTTTTCCTTTTCTTTCTTTTCCAGCACCTGTGTGAGGAAGCTATGACACTTACCCCTGCACCACGCATCCAGTATCCCTACGTCAATCCCTTATGACACTTACCCCTGCACCACGCATCCAGTATCCCTACGTCATTCCCTTGTCGCTAGAGTAACGCCCCATTCCAGTTGTCACACTGCATTTAAGCCAAAAGTAAGACCAAGGCCTCCGGTAAAGAACGGGTCTAAAAAGGAATGTGGAGGTGTCCGTCCGGGCAATCCTAGCTTCGAAACCCTCATCGACAGTTCCAAGCTCCGTATTGGGTGCACTACCTCTCCCAGAGACTACTCACTCGAGCGAGCGCCGACAGTGCGCGGGCGGAGTCGAGAATGAATGCTGTCGAGGTGCGCGCTGCAAGGTCTGCGGCTCGCGTTCAGGAAAAAGACAAAGAAAGAATACGACGGAAACGCGCTGAGCAGAGCAAACTTGCTGCGGCCGTAGACCAGGTGGCGATAAACGAGCGGGCAGCGCCAGGACGTCCTTGCCGCTGTTGACGCTTACCGCCTGGCCGTCAGCGGTGGTCACTTAGAAGCGCAGTATCGTGTCACCCTTTTCTACGAAGTCCGAATCTGCGGTCGAGGCATTTGCTACTTTCATTATGGAATCACGAAGACATTTCGAAGCGACGAGGTGCTTTTGTGTCGCATCTAAGTATGGCAGCCACATGCTCGCACAGTGCGAACTTGGCTGCAATGCGCTGCGCGAGGATACACCACACAAGTGGCCTGTGGACGCGGGGCTCTGGCCGCAACCTCGCTGACGCTCGCAGGTGGCCGAGCCTCGCCTCATTGCCAGGCTGCGAGGATGCTCGCGTCGCCTTGGCAGATGTCGAGACTTAGCTCGCTGATACTGAATTGCCCTCATCCAGCAACATACACCCACGACACCTTCTTTAGGCGCGGCGGGATGGCGGGATGGCGGGATTATCAGCAGGGTTGCGAGATAATTCGAATAGCATATTAATAGAACCAACAACATTTTATTCCTTGGCGACAACCAGCGTCGCCCATTTGTTGCCGGACGCTGCGGTTGCATGCTGCACGCTGCATGCGGTCATCAACACAACCAGGAGTGCTGGCTGGAGGGGAGCTGCAACAAAGAAACAACAAACGAACAGCAGCAGGCGCCTCGAGCGAAGCGCGCAGCACGAGCGCACGGTCTGAGGGATCGGGGGAACGTGAACTCAATGGCCTGCACTTGTTGTAACCTAGCGCGGATATTGTTAAGAAGGCGCGAGGCGAATTTGGCAGCCAGTCGCATAAGGTTTTAGAAAAGAAGGCGGCGGTTGTGTACAGTATCTTACTCAGAGATTCCCCCTGTGCCCCCCTAACAGCTACATCATCCTTTATATTATAAAACCCTCAGCCAACACAAACTACCCTTCCAACTCGTATCTGTGGCTGAGGGTTTCAGAAAAACGGAATTAGGGCCGGCGCGGCAGGGCTTTGGTCGGGGAAAAAAAATGAAAGTTAGAAAGGGGGGAGGGGGGGCGAGGAGCGCTGCTGGTGACTACGACGATTGCCCTCTCTTTCCCGCTGACATTGCAAGATCGCAGCCTCGTCTCCAGCTCGTTTAGCTTCCCTGCGACTCTCGAGGCATACGGCGTGGCGCAGACGATCACTCTTTTCAGAAAAACGGAATAAGCGGGTCGGTTAGTTTGTGTCCCAAATGTACAAACTACAAAGTTTGTAAGTTTGTATTCACACAGTGGCGTCAGTTTCGTCCATTTGTATATTGATGACGTCACATTAACTTCAGTCCGGTAGCCCACGAAAATGTAGCCGTCGGAGTTTGAAATGAGGAGATAAGTATGCGGGACCTAGTCGGGGTCATCGCCGAGTCGTGGGGCAGGCGAAGAGAGGACGGGCCCCGCCCGGAGGTCGTACGCATGCTGCCGCCGGACGTATGTGCGACGAAGGGTGACGTCCTGCTGGGATCGGGCGGCCTGGGTGAGGCTCCCCGAGGCGGCGACATGGGTGAGGGCGGTGAGGGCATAGCGAGCCCGGCCTAATGCGTTGGCGATCCCCCACTCACGGTAGATGCGGCGAGTTTGGGCCGCCTTTGCCTCTGTGAAGTTGGCGCAGCCGCTTGCCACCCAGGTTCGCGCAGCGATGCGCTCTGCGCATGTTTGGGCGAGGGCGTGGCACGCCGCGCTGGCCTCACCGAAGGCACCAAAGACGAGGCCGGCGACGGTGCTGTAGCTACGTAGCCGCTGTTCGACAGGGCCCAAGAAGCCAGGCGGTGGTGCTGTACCCGGCTGGGGGATGATGGCGTCGATGCCGCGGGCGTGACCGAGGTATTCGGAGTGGACTTGCGCTGCGCGCCGATCGACAGGCGACGGGTGGGGTGGATGGAGGGCGTGGGCGGTGTAGAACGAACCCCAATCGAGGGTTTTGGGGTCGTAGAGTAGCTCCTTGTTGTCGAGCGTGGTGAGGATGTCTGGGACGACTTGGCGCCGGGCGAGATTGCCTCGGTACCGGCCGTAGAGGCGCGTGCGAATGGTAGGGGCGACGACGTCGGCAAAGATACCGAAAACCTCGGACAGGGCTGGGATGCCGGCCTCTTTGACGGTGCAGAGGACGCACTCGAGCTGGCCGTCATACCAGGTGGTCCGCGCTCCTCCGCGGTTGACAAGGATGGCCTGCGTGAGAAGCACCTTGCCGTGAGCGTCGAGAACGACGTCAGTGCCCAGAATGCGAGTGCCCACGAGGCCCGAACGAGGTGGAGAGGGGTTGCCAAAGTAGAACAGGTCTTTGCAAATCCTGCAACTATGATGATTTGAAGCCGGTGGAGAACGGCTCTAATAAGCCCCCAGTAAAGAACGGGTCTAACCTGCTTTCCTAATCTACGCCAACACTTCGATCCTGTAGAGAACGGCCCAAAGAGGTGGAGAGCCCGACTAATCACCGCGAATGGCTGACAATGAAGATGGTGTTCACGTCGTGCCCTTGTTGGCCTTCGGTTGGGGATCCCTTTGTGGCGAGATTGAGATGGCTGCATTGCCTGGTGACGATGGTGCTATGAAGGATCACGTGCTTCACTCTGTCGGTCAACACCTCGCAGTGTCACAGATTGACTGCAGCAGAATGAAGGTAAGTCGCGAGATCTGGCGTCTTATGGTTCGACTTATTCCGACGCAGTTCATTACGGCGCGCTCTTCACGAACTCGCGAGATCCTGGCCTTCGGTCTTGCTCCCAACAAAAAAATGGTGGCTGTGAGTGAACTTTGTCCGTCAAGTGGCCCATGCTCTGTTGCTATATCGACGCAACAAGCTACACGGCATCAGTTCGACACAGATTTGAAAATCGAAAGGAGTACGGCTCTGAATGGACTTGTACCCAGGTCGCAAGGATACGTGGGTGCATCAAAGTGGTTATCAAGTCAGTGCCACATATCGATTTATAGTTTAGTGTCGGGGCGTCACATCCACACCGTTTCCCATAATATGCATCGTTTTTGTAAAGTCGTGTTCTCCATGGATAGTGAGTGTGTTGTGGGTCTAGCATCACGCGCCCACTTTGGCAGTGGACAGGCATTAGCAGAAGCAGGGAACGTGGTGGTGTGGCATTACGACAAAGGCGATTTGGAGTCATTAGCTGTGCCTTATTCCAACTTCGCCCAAAGTGTACAAGCAGCCAATGTGGCAAATGGAAGGCTATGCTTAACAACATCCGGCAAGCAGCACTTCAAACTATGGCAGATAACTGAACACGGATTGAAAATGCATTCTGTCCTGCAGCTTAATAGAGAACGAATTGAGGACTTCGTAGATCATCGATGGACAGAGTTTTCTTCGGCCGGCGCGCAAATGCCTACGGATGTTAGTAGAAAGTGCTCAAAGCAAGATTCGCGAGCGCGGCGACGTTTGATTCTTGTAGCCAATTCAATGCATTGTGAGCCAGATCTAAGTACATCTCAAGACACACGCCATTTAAATGAAGATAAAATTGAAGCTGATATCAGCCAAGGTTCTGTATTCGTGTTCGACATTGTTGACCAGCTTCCTTACCTTGAACTGTGTTCGATTTTGCCAGTGCCGCTACCTCGTGGTGCAATGCTTCTGTCGATGGCAGTGCATGTCCGCGGTTTCTGTCTCGCTGGTTCTGGCGGGTTCATTGCTGTGTTTGAACATCAAGATGACCCAAGAATACCATATGCCTTGGCGCGATCCATCAACGTGGTGTCGATTGGCCCACTAAGGAGTACTCCTTCCTGGAATCATATAGCCTTCTGCGCTCAAAAAGATTGTCTAGTCGGACGTTCCAGCGATGGCTCGATGTACACTCTTTCTCTGGGAAATGTTGATGTTCGTTTGAAGCAGGACCAAGGTTACCAGCCTCCTTCAGTGAACCTTGCTCCTCTCCCTTATTATGGCTTACCACCGGTGGGCCCCGTTCTTGCCATGGATATTTGTGTGCAACGACCTCTGATTGCTACCTGCTGCTCTGATCAAATAGTCCGAGTGTTCAAGTATGCGCACCGACGTTTAAAGCTTGGTAGCTTTGGTAATGAACTTATTCATCAAGAAGGTCCAGCATGGGCGCTAGAGAGCCCGTGCTGTCTCGCACTTCATCCCACGGGCTTCCAACTTATAGTTTGTTACCCGGAACGCCTTCGCCTCTACTCGATTTTGCTAGGGCATCTCAGGACCTTGCACGAGATAACGCTTATGAAAAGCAATGCAGTCAAGTACGCACACGGTGGGCACTTGTTTGTTTGTGCTGTTGGTACGAATGTTATCCTGTTCTCCGCAATGTCTATGGTCCAACTGCACATATTCGGTGGGCATGTACTATCAGTCAAGTGTTTGGTTTGGGCAGATACTGATTTGCATGTTTTCTCAACTGGAGACGATGGCAATGTTTATGGGTGGGACCTCGCGGCTCGAACTCGAATAGAAGTTGCCTCTCAGCTGAATCGATCATATCCTTACCACGCATTGGCTGTTTATGTCCCAGCAACCGCAGTTGCCAGTAAGCACTCAAGTTGCCACTCACACCTGCTTGGATCGTCGAGTGATGGGCTGCTTTGTGAAGTATCCTTGAATTATGAGGATGTGGGTAATCCTGGTGCAGACCAGGTACGTGAATTCTCTGTGAAAGCATCGCATTGCAACAGGCTTCTTGACACTGGGTCAGACCATTCTACATGGAATGCACGTATGACTAGCGAACAGGTCGTCAGTACTTTGACGTCTCTTGCTTTTGCAGCGAAGTGTAACATACTCTTTGCAGGAACCTCTAGGGGCATGATTCGCTCTTATCGGTGGCCGTTCGTGTCAACCACCGGGAAGGAGTTAGTCGCAAGTTCGGAACTCGCTGCTCACATAGGTCACGTGGCTAGTCTTCTTGTCAACAATGAGTGTACCAGGCTCTTTTCGGCAGGGAGGGATGGTGTTGTTCTTGTTTTCGCCATACTTGCTGAGAGGAATGCAGCTGATGACACCAACAAAGTGAGAGACATAAACGGAATTGGAGAAATTAAGCACATCTTGGGCAACAAATGCATCATGTCCGAGTTGCAGGATGTAATTCAAGTAACAGCAGGCGAAATGGAAGGTAGGGCTGCTGTCTTGAATGAGATGTCAAGTCGCCTTGAGATTCAAAAGGATGAAGCAGAATTTAGCTTGCACCGCAAAGATCTGGAATGGGAAGCACGGCTGAAGCACATTCAAGGTGAGTGCCAAAGGGCTCTCGCTGTTGAACGAGCTCGCTTGGATGAGTTACAAGACAAACACGACACCGCGTTACGAGAACAGCGTGCTCTCCTGTTACACAAAGAAGCTCATCACGTACAAGTGATACGTGAGCTCGAAAATGAATACCAACAACAAATAGCATCAGAAATGTATCGGTTTGACTGTCTGACTAAGGAAATAGAGGCCGTGCAACAACGCTGCGAGGGTTTGCTGACACTGCAACAGATTGAACAAGAGCGTGCCATTCGTGCAGCCGAAGGGCGCACCAAGCAAACAGAGAAAGAGCTTCGACTTCAAATAGACAGGTTGCATCAAGATACAAGGCACAACGAACAGTTATTCCGTGAGGTACATGCTGGGTCTAATGAATGCGACTCATAGTTCCGTGTTTTAGGTGTTGGATCAGCAAGAGCATGAATATGAGGCAGAGTTACAACAACTCATGGTCGCTGCCCAGCACGAGCTTTCCGATGAGCGTGATTGCACCGCAGACGCGCGATGCCAGATTCAAGCTCGAAATACCAAAATTGCCCGCCTCGAAAAACGGCTAGACGAGCTGAAGACATCGAGTCACGCTCGGAATGTGTTATTAACTGCTGAAAAAGTGAGAAATGTTAAGCTAGAAGCAACGTTGCGGCACTTCAAGCGTCACATGGAAGAGCGAGAGTCAACGCTTGAAGATAAGGAGCTCGCCATTCTTAGTTTGCGACGAAAGAATGTTACACTCAATAATTTCTGTTTTGTGCTTGACCATCGCATGGAGCAGCTCATGGAAGAGCGCGAACCGGTCTCACAACATCTTGGGGGTATTGAGGCGCACATGCGTGCGATGTATGATGAATTGGAAGCTGAGTATTACGACAAGAAGCGGCAGTCTCAGCAACTGGACTCACTGGATCTGAAAGTGCGTGCGTCGTGTCAAGAAGTTAACTACTTGCGAGCTCTGCTTCGCGAGCGCGAAGCCTACATTGCCTCTTTCAAGCGCGAGCTGGCCACACTTGTAGCGTTGACAGGACCAAAGGAGCTTGAGAGTGCACTTAAGACTGTATACCAGCGTTTCGTAGTCGATGAGACCCCAAGTCGCAGACATACGCGTAATGTGAGCACTAAAGCGCACGGTTCGCAGTTGTGTCGGGCCCGAACAGACGCCTTTGACAGAAAGGGAGGATGGACTAATTCGCGCTCTGGTCATCAGTATGCCACCCATTCCCGGACTCTAAATCTTGGTCGGAGCGCGAGGTTATGTTTTTTTACAGGCAGGTTTGGGACTAGTCAAGAACTAAATGTGCATACTCGCGCAGGTTCTGTTTCTTTATGCGGCGCCGAGCATGATCTAGGAGGTGCGCTCATCGAAGCTCATATACAACGGGACTGTCTCTATAGAGCTGCAGGAAATGTCCATCAGAAAATAAACATAAGCAATTCTGAGATGGCAAAGGTCCTGCCTGTGAAACAAGGTTTACTTCTCTACTCCATGCTTCGTATCACTCTATGCTGCTTGTGCAGAGGAGAACAGGCTCGTCGTTAGTGAATGTCATTCATTGAGATGCGAAAATTTGAACCTCGTGCGCCGTGCGAATCATTACCAAAGTCTGATGCTGCCAAATTATTCCAGTAAACATGGGCGTGAAACTGCATGAAAACTGAGGCCCCTCTTATAAGTGTCTAGGCAAACAAGGTGCTCTTCTCTGCTTCATGCTTCGTATCAGTGTAGGCTGCTTGTGGTAAGGAGAACAAGCGTATTATTATTGAATGTCATCCCGAGGTCAAAATTTGACCCTTACGCGCGATGCGAGGCAGTACTAAAGACTGATGATGCGTAATTGTTCCATTGAACATGGGCGTAGAACTGCTTAAATACTGATGCCCCTCTTTGTTGGTTAGTCGGAACTGCTCGAATACTGAGGCCCCTCTGCAGAGCATTTAGCATGCAGTGGTAAGTCACCTGGGAAACCATGCAGTGGTAAGTCACCTGGGAAACCATCCCGTCTCATCATGAACGTCTGGAAGTATTTAATTCGGGGAATGAAAAGGTATTTTCCCTATATCCTCAGAACACGACAGGCGGCATCTAGAACTACACGAGAAAGGTAAAGTGTATAGTGCTACATACCTCGGGACGCGCTAGACCATGATGATGAGCTTAAGCACAAATCAGGGGACTATTTGACTGTGTAGAAAGGAAGAAGAAGGGCGAGGAAGAGATCACGTTCTAAACGGACGGATAAGGTTTAGAGGCAGCAGATTTCTCTGCACCCCTCTCGAGATGTCTTTAAATGTCGACTGCTAAGAGGGGGGGTGTGTGTGTGGGGAGCATGAAGGATGTGGGTGGGTTTGTGTCTTAAGCGCAAGGTGCGACTATAGAACATCTCTTGAGAAAGATGATGATGAAGAAAAAAAAGGAGAATACAGTCTTGATGGTCGCAGAGGTCACATACGAAGCATCAAGAGTATAGAATCTTAGGACTTGGACTTGGTGGAGCTGAGAGTCGATTTGACCCTTTTGAACAGAACATTAAGAAACACAGATACAACAGACAGTGTGTGACAGTGTGTTGGGATTATCTGAGGTGAGGTGGTAGATGTCGTTAATTGTTACCGGTTCGAGAGTGTTGGAATCATCGTCAGCTTCTGCTGTAAGGTGGTGAACACCAATAGCTGAATGATGTGGTGCCAAGTGAAAAGTGAGTGCAAGTAGAGCATTCAGTATGGATGGCGAAAGAGAATCTAGTTGAAAGGTGTCCAGTTGGTTTTCCAAAAGTTGGACTTGGCGAACGTGAAGATAGAAGAGTCTTCAGATTCACATGAGAGCGGACGGAATGCTCTGAAGCATGAGAGCAACTTGTCACGTAGATGAAGGAGGTGATCGTCCGGGGAGGAGTGGTTGGCAGCATGTTGGTCATGAGCGGTGAGTGTTAAGCGAGACAACAGCTCTGTGATCTTGTACAGTGTTATAAGTAACACGTGGGTGTTGGCTGTAGGAGGGAAGAGCCGGTTCTCCAGGGAGGTGATTGAAGCAATGGCAGCCTTGGTAATATAGATTCGAAGAGTTTCCTGGAGTTGGTCGACTTGTTGACACAAGGCGTCGAAATCAGCAAGCGAAGCAGAAGACGTAGGTAACGATGGCGAAGATATCTCCAGAGTAGAGTCTGGCGTGGAGTGTAAGTAGTTTAACGACGTTTCGGTCAACGTTAAAAAAAAAGAGCGCAGGAAGTCTTAATGTTCTGCCTGAGTATAAGTGGGGCCGAACATTACATCCCGGAGTGATGGCGGTTCTGTATCATCCGAGGATGATGCGTAGTCGTCAAGATGTTGTACACACGATCGAGCAACAGTAGTAATCAAATGCTGAATGGATGGCTTGCATAGCCTGAGCTTTGCGACTCTGTGTTCGAACAAGAGTCACAAGTAAACTACGATGCTCAAGGTGCATAGTTATAAGCCGAAGATCCAGTGCAAATGGCCATTGTATGTATGGTAGAATCTGTTGTGGCCAGGGCGGATACGGATAAGATCATGTTAACAAGTGATGATGGGTGTTGAGCTAGCATGTTTGTTAAAAGAGTATATAACTCCCTTGGCAAATGATAGATGCGTATGAGGGTAGCGCGTATATGAACAGCTGAGCGCGCATCACAAGGGAATTGGAAGGAAGTATCATTGCGAGCACATACGGTAGGTTGTAAAGGCACCTGATCAGTATTGTGACAAGCAAAGCAAATTCCTATAGTAATAGCAGAGATGGGGATGTGACCATTCTTCTTATGGTCGTCCGTGTTGAGGTGACTCAGCACTTCAGTGGGGAGTTCACGAGGTGTTTGTGCCTTGGAACTGTACGTGGTCGAGACAAGGAAAGTCGGTTGTCCACGATCATTGAGGCACTGCGTACAAAAAAAGACGACAAAATGAAACGTTCGCGTTTGGGGCCTCTATAGCAGCCAATAGAAGCAATAGCAGGAGCAGCTTCCCAAGGTATAGTAATGGGTAAGCGCATGGATATGAATGTGGTCAGGTCCACAAACAATGAAAAGTCAGTAGACTCATAGGGCAGTGTGAGTTCCACTCGCATAAAAGAAGAGAGAAATGGGGTGACAGGGACACGGAAGTTCTCAAGGAGAGAGATTCCTCGCTCGTAAGCAGCATAGTCAATACTGAGGCCGTCCTGGAACGTCAGCGACTGAGGTGAGATATGCACGGCTGGTGTCGGTGCAACCGCAGCAGCCTGTGTGGTAGCAGTAGTAGCAGTCATGGTTTGTTGCTTTTGCGACAACCTGGGGGAAGGTTCGGCCGTGGAGAGCGAGAAAGGACTGTCCTTCAACCGACTAGGGAGATGCCGCGGCCACGGGAGTGCCAAGAAAAGGACATAAGCGACACTCACACGCGCACAAAAATTTGTGGCAAAAGAAGGTAGGGCCAGGGCTAGTTTAACGACGTTGCGGTCACTAGAGTTAGGCATCTTCAATCCTGTAAAGGCTTGTCATCAGAGGCATGATGCATACCGAGTAGAGAACGAAAAGTGGAGAACTCAGCAGCAAGTGGCTTTGTAAAACCATCCGCCACGTTTAGCTTGCCGGGAACATGATGGACTCGAATTTTCTGTAGCGAGATGTACTCACGGATCTTAAACCATCTGGTCGACAGTGCCTTGGATCGAGAAGACCCATCTGGGTTATTAGAGGTGTGAACAGCGGCAGCATTGTCAGACAAGAGAGGTAGGCTTCTGATGAAGCGCATATCTTCAGCAATTGGGTTGTCATTGTCATCGAAATCAACAGGATCAGCGGTGTTCTCACCATTAACATTGTTGACGTAGAAGGTGGGGTTGACGACAAAGGAGAGTTCCAACAGCAGCTTGCGTAGCCAAACAGCTTCATCAGCACAAATACTGAGGGCAATCAACTCAGCTTCGTGAGTTGAGCAGGAGACAATCGGTTGAAGCTTGCTTTTCCAACCAATAAGGCAGTTGAAAAGATAGAAGACAAACCCGGTGGTAGATTTCCTATCTTCCTGTGCTAAGGAAGGGGCGTTGTCAGCGTCAACCATGGCAACTAAGGGATCAAACTGTCCAGTGGATACATCCTGCGGTTGGTAGTCGACCACAGTGGAGAGATCAATTCGATTAGCGGAGACAGTGCGAAGGTGAGCTTCAATAGCATTACCTTTAGGATGGAACCAGAGGCGAAGTGAGCGGTTTTCCGGCTTCTTGAGGTAGCGAAGCAGGTGCTCTAGCATTTGGACGTGAACATACGTGGGTGCATGCATACCACGCGAACATCTGCCCAAGGCTTGCGAGAAGTCAGGTCTGCAGGCCACTTGCATGAACACCAGCTTGCCAAGGAGGGTGGCAAAGTGCGAATTGATGTACAACTCTGTTTCAGAGCTGGGAGTGCCATCTTTATACTTGAAGGACGATGACATAGGATATTTAAGCGGGGTCAGTTGCTGCAAGACAAGGTGATCAGCGAAGAGTTCATCAAGCTTGGCTTGCACATCCAGAGAAATGGATCCATCAGATGTGCGACACACACGCATGCCTAGGAGGGTATGGACAGGTCCAAACTGCTCTACAGCATACCGTTTGTGGAGGGCATTCTGTAATTCAGTACGAAGAGTGCCATCATTGGACACAATAACAATGTCGTCTACACAGACTGCATACGACGAACTTAGCATGTGCGGATACTCGAGCATATAGGCAAGAGTCCGAATGCAGGCGCTTGTAACCAAGGCTACGGAAGAAGCCGTCTATCTCTTTGTTCCAAAGAGATGGTGATTGCCGAAGTCCATAAAGTGACTTCAGCAGTTTCGGTAGGCGTCGGCCCTTGTACTTAGCGTCATCGGGGTCGATAAGCTTGATGCCGTCTGGTAACTGAACATAGACGTTGGCATCAATGTCAGACTGAACGAAGGCGTTCGGGACGTCTGCATGGTAGACAGGCAATTGCTTGTATGCTGCAATAGCCAGTAGTACCCGGATTGCGGTCATTGTGGCCATTGGGCTGAAGGTGCCAAAGAAATCGGCGCCAAGAGATGCTAGGAAGCCACGTAGCACGAGGCGAGCCTTGTGCTTAACGTATTTGCCTGCAGAGTCTGTTTTAATCTTCAGCACCATCCTGCTGTCAATAGGGCGAGTTAAGTAAGGAAAGTTTGAAGCAGCCAAAGCGGATAATGTCGTGGAGTTCCTTGGCGATGGCCTTGAGGTAGGCGTGCCTGTTTTCAGGCGACATACCGTGGAGGCACTTGAGTTTATATTCGTCAATGGAAACGTCCGCTTCTTGGACCTTATATTCGTCAGGACCAACAGTGGCTGGTGAATTATAGTTTAACGACGTTGCGGTCGAGGCAGTGTGCGCAACTTCGGGATAAGCGGAAACAGCGTCAGTAGGAGGAGTAGAAGAAGCAGATTCCAGTTGAATATGGATAGTAGGGTCGGCATGTAAGACCTGGGTGATATACTCTGTAGAGACCAGAAGGTATTCCTCCAAGTCAGCCAGAGATGCAGAATTAGCGCCAAACTCGGAGGAGTTGTGATCGATAAAGCTGGTCGGCGCCAGATACGTAAGTGCATATTGTAAGGAAGAAATGCCAAAGGCAGCAGCGTGCTCAGTGAACGCAGCTAAAAGGGGCTGAGGAATGGGGCACGTAGGTGAACCATCAGCAGTTAGAAAGGTTGCAGCTGGGATGCTGGATGCGCACTTGGCGTGGGCGAAGTAACCATCGACGTGCGGGTAGCGGGCAAGTAAGTCAGTGCGCAACGGGAGAAGAAGACGAGCTAACAACGCATGTTCCCCCTCTGAGCAGATAGCAGACCAGAGGATACCACCATTGATATGAAGGGCGGAGAGGGCGGGAGACTTGAACGTAAGAAAGTGGTGGCGAAGATCCCAGCGGAAATCGGCGAGTTTGCCACCAGCGGCTTTGTAAGCACCAATAGTAGACGCTTGCAGCCGGGCTTGGATATTTTTCATGGAGGTTGCCTTGCGGGTGTTAGGTTGTTTGGAACCTGGGACAAGAATGAGGTCATCTTGTGCAAAAAGGTCTTTGTAAGAAGGAAGCAAGGGCGGCGGTGGCATAGAGCCAGAATCGTCGGCGAGAGCGTCGGAAGAGGGAGAAGAGGCAGGAGCAGGGGACGAAGAAGGAGCTGAAGGAGGTGGAGAGTGCCCCCTCTGAGGATGAGGAGTCCGTGTCCCCCTCTGAATGACATGGTCTTGGATAGCGGCGTGGGGTGTGAGCGAGAAAGGCGCGGGAGGAGCGTGAGGCGGAGGAGCAAGTTCAGGATCAGGAGTAGGATGCTGGAGCATGTAGAGGAATTGCAGCTTGGACGAAACACGAATTTGTCCGTTTTCAGGGTTGAGGACGACGTCGGCGATGTGGTCAACGCGTGGGGAGACGAGCGTTTTTTTTTCGCGTTGGCGCAACATAGATATAAGTATTTGCGGCGGCACGGTTCCCACTTGTGGTGCTCGTGGGGCTCCAATAGAAGGTAGCATTCAGCGCCGAAGATCTTGAGCATGTCATGCTGGGGAGTGTTGAGTTGGTTGTAGAGCAGCTGTTGCGGACTTAGGATAGCATGGTGAATGCGCTCGAGCGTGGCGTTCGGAAGGAGGTTGTAGCTTTGTATGGTGTGTATTACCGCCCAGGGAAACATGATGGCTGGTTCCACGATCTTTGAGCCACGATAATGAGCATTAAGGAGAGAACGAAGGCGAGTTGAGGAGGCGGAGGCGATGAAACCGATGGCTGACTCAACTTCAAAGTTAAAGTGGTGCGTGTACGGCGGGAAAGCGATGAGCTGAATGCCTTTATCGACGCGGTACGGGGCGGTAATGTGCTGACTAAAATAGGGTTTGAAGGCATCAGAGAAGAGGGTGCGCATGTGCACATTGAGCTGCGTACGACAAAAGCCATACACGAAATCCAGAGCTTGAGTGAACTCCGTGACGTTGGTGGTGCGTGTAAAGTACACCAAGAGAAATTTCGAAATGAGTTCATTGAAGACGATAAGATGTGTGAAGCCCCCCCATTTGGATGGGATGGTCACATAGCCGCCGTCGCACGCCCAGACTTCGCCGGCTTTGTGAGTTTGCTCAAAAGAGGGCTTGGTCGGATTGAAGTGCTTGTGCGGGTGGCGCTTGTTGTGTGCGATGCAGTCGGTGCATAAGTCGCGATACGGTATGTCAGAGGCAGAGAAGCCAGGGCGAGCCAGTACGTTGGGGGCCTTGGCAGCGACGTTGTCGGGGCAGTGGTGCACACGGTGGAAGCGATTGGCACGTTCTTTGGCGTTGAGGTATTCAGCAGATCCGTGTGCGAAGGACTTGCGAGGGATGGGATGAGCGGGAATATGACGTTTGCGCCGAACATCGAACTTGAGTTCGGTGTCCAAGGCAGGGGGAAGCGGTGCGTCGTCATCCTGGTGCGCAGCCGGGTCACTTGGAGATGCATCCTCATCATCACGAGTAGCGAGAGTATCATCGTAGGACGACGGTCGTCAACACACGTCCAACTCAGAGCGTACGACCAAGCTCATCAACCTCATCACCACTATCTCCGATGAGATACTTCTCTCCGAGGCCGATTCTGATGCCGCCGAGTTTCTTCAGGTGCTATCGTCCGATCCTCAGGATGATCCACCCGATGAGGGCGAAGCCGACGAAAAAGATGACCAAGGCCACCTCGGTTTCTATGATGACCACGGACAGCTAGGCCTCTACGACGACACCATCCCCGAAATAGATGATGAAGACGACTCCGCCGAAGATTACGCACAACGTCACAGCGACTACATGCGTGCTCCGCACCAGAGTCAAATGGTTGCCGACGACGCCTGTGATATATAGTTTAACGACATTTCGGTCAAGCAGTTGCTGGAAATAGACATCATAAAAGCTTGTGCCAAAGACAAGGTATCTGTGCTGCACGTGGTGGAGGCCTGATCAAAGGTCATAAAATTGGATACATAGGATTTCTTCGTCACGGCAGCAGTATGTTGGAAGGTAGGGTCCAACATAAGGGATTTAATATCGGCAACGAGGAGCGAAAGGTGCTTGTACAGTGTACTGTACGTACCGGCAGGCAGAGCATTGCTGAGCATGTCGCAGCAAAGGTCGTGGCGAAGAGACAAGAGGAAAGACTCCTGTTGTTTGGTGTGGTTGTTAGCACGAATCAACTCCGGTCGAGTGGGGTAGCGTAAGTTCCCATTGCGAGGGTCGAGTAAAATAATGTTGGCATACCCTCGAACGGTGGGCAATGGAGCATGCATGGAGTGGATTTTAGAGCCGAGTTTACGGTCACTTCCACGAAGATACCCTATATAGCGACTATGGGATAAGTGGTGATCTTCCAGAGCAAAATGAGAATCCTTGTAGTCGAAAGAATTGTCTGTGGCCTTGTAGGTAAGGCAGCCAGGCATCACAAGGGAGCATCTGGACAAGAGCTTTTGTATGGCGGTGCCATAGGTGGCAGCGGAGCCAACTTGAGGAAGGGCTTGGACTATCCACAAGTAACCCATAAACGGCTCCAAATATATAGATCTGTCCCTGTCGCGGGGGACGTTGGAGGCAGTAAACGTATACGTGCTTCCTGGCGGCGTTCTCTATGGTGAGGTTGCCGTCAGAATGGTGGCCACCAGTTAGGAAGTGGGTATTGTGTGATGTTGATGAGGTTGTAAGTAGTAACCTATGTGACGGTTGGTCAGTTTCGAAAACGGTTATGTAATAGGACACAAGAGTGGGTGAGTTAGTGTGCAATCTGGCAAACACGTCATAGAGGATTGTAAAAGCCTTGACGTGTATATAATTGGTTGCAGGAGGCAGCGGCTCCATGGAGGAGCGTTTGAAGCACAGCTGATGATAAGTACACTCGGATTGAACAGAGTGAGTACGTTGCTCGTGAGCCTGTTGTGAGTGAAGGCGCAACAATAACATATTGAGTGTTTCAAGGTCAGCCATAGTAAGCTGAACAGAACCTGTGCGAGAGTAAGGTGTAAACGTTTTAGGAACGGGGACACATGGAGGATCGGGGAACACCAGGGTCAAATCTTTGGCGATGTGTTTGGGTAGCCAAAGTTGCTTAGGAATGGCTTGTAAGTCATCCACGATCTTTAGGAAGGGGTGTGCATGGATGATAGGCCATGACAATAAGTTAATTGGTCCAGTAGAATACATGCGTGCGATGCATATCCATCTTTCTCTAGATTGGTAGTCGCCACAGAGGTAGGTCGGGAACCTATCAACAACATCGACACAGTAATCGAGTGTAGCATGGATGAGATTGGCCACAGTTATGTGGTCTTGATGACAGTACTTGTGCGGGGGCGTCATCTCAGCCAGTAGTACCAAGGGTTGGAGTAGCTTGATGACAGACAGCATGCTGTCGAAAAGAGAATCGTCCAGCAGGCTGTGTAAGTCTTCGGTCTTATGCTGCTTTAGTAGGTTCCTTTCCTCTAGTGAGATTAGGTGAAGATGGTTAATAAAGGCGGGGAGAGATTCAAATAATAATACTGTAGGGAAACGGTGGCGTAACATACGAACAAGCGTATCATCAGACTCAACAACAACTTTTACATTGATATTTAAGCCTAAGTCATTAGTGGCTTGAGACAGGAACGCTGGGGTTGACAAACCAGAACAAAGTAACATGACAGAGGGTTTGCGAAGATTGGGCTCTTGTGAGAGAAACACTGGGCGCGATAGGATTCAGGTTAATGGCGGTGTGTGTTGCTGGACAAACTTGTTCTGTTTCCGAAGATTGAGAACCAAAGGACGAATCCACGGGCGATCTGGTAAAACTCTTTTGAGTAGATAATTGTAATATGCCAGTAGATCCCTGTTTTCATGGTATCGCTTGAGCGGAAATGCGAGGGAGCGAAGTTCGAGTTGCTTGTCGCGAGCGATGTTGTAGGTGAGACAAGGGAGAGCAGGTAAATTAGCTGCTATGTAGTGTATGGGAATACGTACATCTTTGTCTATGCGGCTCGTGACAGCGCTGAGCTTTGGCTCAGATCGATCATTGAACACAGTGGTCAGGTTCGACTGGTTCCACTCGAGCATGCTCAGGATAGCGAGATGTCGATTGTGCACTGGCTGAAGACATAAAGCGAAGTCGATCTTGACGTAGCCAACTTGTGGATGATCTGGTAGGGGAACAACTATATTACGTGTTAGCATCATGTGTGAGGCACGTTGTTGTCCAGTGGCAGTTTGAATAACAATCGGCGCGTATTTGGAGTCCAGTGGAATAATATGGTTTGGTATTGCAAAATCGTACGTGGACATCAAGGATATGGTAGCACAAGAGTCAAAATATAGAAAGGAACAATGTTGAGGGACACTGTTTACCTTCATATAGTTGGTGAGAAAAGCATTTTCCGAATGCGGGCAAGTAGTGGAGAGGCTGGCAGTGAAGAAGTTCTCCAGAAATAACAGATGAGTTGGAATGATAATCGGTTGAACAGGTGGTGATGGTTCGTCAGCCTCATCAGCCATGCCGTGCTTCTCATCAAATGACGATAGCGAAGTCTGATCGACATCCCTTTTGGTTTCGGCTTGTGGTGGTTGGTTGAGGGCAGATTGGACCTGTGAAGATAGCGAGGACAGTAACGCTGGTGGTAAAGCCGAGATGGCGGAAGCAGTAAAGAAGTTAGGCACAATATTGGAGGGATTACCCTGTGTGTTGGAGGCATCCTTGGTATCTGTAGTAGGAGGAGTTGCCTTTGGGGTGGGAGCAGTAGCAACAGTATGATGTTGTGGCTCCACGTAGTTTAACGACTTTTCGGTCGAGGATAGATGAACGTCTACATCATAAGTGATGTCTTCTGCGAATATGAGTTGTTCGTTTAGGCGAAGTAAGTCACTATTGTCCTCAGTAGATGTCGTTGACAGAATGTCAGCGGATTGCAATAGAGTCTCAAATAACTTGTTGATATTCTGTTGTAGCTGGGCCATGGTATCATTATCTGTCACATGCTTCGTAAGTTCGCTACACTGCTCTTGCAGTGTGTTGAAGGTGTGCTTCGTTCGATCTAATAATTTCATGTTAGATCGAGAGGACCTGTCGAAAGTGCGGGGGTAAATTGGGCGATCATGGGACTGTCCAGTAGTTTTCTTGGTGACATAAGAATCACCAGAACGATAATATGACAGATCGCTGCGAGAGAAAGGCTGGCGAGCATCATTAGAGTTACGCAAGCGTCTAGCATTAAACGTGGAAGATGTACCAGGTTGAGACGAAGTAATGAATGCGAGTGTGTTAGCAGTTTGAGTCAGACTTTTGTCTGCTAAATCCAGCGTGTTTGTAAGTAGTAACTTTGGCTTTGGTTGAGATGTTAATCCTTCGACATAGGGCTGCCAAGAAACAGGGCGTTCTAAGCGTCTTTTGTTCGACCCATTTGATACTACATTATATAAGTCTAATGCATATTCTAAGATATAGCTAGGGTTGGTAGGGTGACACAATCGTTCAGCGTCTGGCACAGGCCGAGATGAAGATCGGGTTTCATACATATAACACCAATCTACCCAACCACGATCGTAACGATTGTTACTGGTATTATCGGCATAATGCCGGTGTATCTCTTCATAAAATTTTCTACAAAGAGCACCAAAGTCGAATGAAGGTCAGTCTCTTCCTGGTTAAGTTGGTAAGAGATTTGCCTGAATGCTAGGACAGCTTCGATACATACATGGACATACCAGTTAGGATTATAAACAACAGTTGGTAAGAGATTTGCCTGAATGCTAGGACAGCTTCGATACATACATGGACATACCAGTTAGGATTATAAACAACAGTTGGTAAGAGATTTGCCTGAATGCTAGGACAGCTTCGATACATACATGGACATACCAGTTAGGATTATAAACAACAAAGCTAAGCTGCTGTTTCACGTAGGACACATCAGTAGTCGTAACAGACTCGCAGTGGCTAAAGGCAATGAGCATAATGGCTCGAGCCTTGTTGGCTAAGTAACTTATGTTATACGCCTCATTGATGGCGGGCCAGGCCGTAAGTGCTGGTTTTCCAACACTTTCAAGATTGAAGTAAGTATGCAAGAATGTAGCATACGTGTTCTGATGAGTGTGCCAGTCAGCCGCAGTTAACGAAAACATAGTAACAGAGGCACGAACACGGGTGTCAAATGATAATGCTTTCGGGTGCGCGCGATAATTTAAGATTCGTTCCTTTTCTAAGAAACGAGGATTGATTTCAGGACGTAATGCCTTGACTTCATAGTCGTAACAGACAGTAGCTAGCTGGGCTACTTCTGCATCAGGTAAGTTGGGGAAAGTTTCATTGGTGAAGTGCCATTCCTGATACTCAGGGGGCAATTCATCAACAGCCAAACGGAGATCAGCAGCCCTATCGGTCTTCCACCCCAGGAAAACGCGATCGAGAATTTGATTCCGGAGGATAGTATGTCCGCACCTGTGATCGTCTTAGGTGCGGCTCGTGCTGCGTGTTCTGCCATAGCAGTTGACGGGGAACCAATGGGTTCAGTCACGCAGTTGACACTGTCTAGACATTCTAAGGGGGTCTGTCTATCGGTGTCTATGTACACTCATTCGTTATCGATGAAAAAAAAAAGTCTATTTGACAACTGTGCGAGTTGTGAGTCCAGAGTAGTGTCGCTAAGCGTAGTCACTCATTGCAGCTGGTTATTTTTGGTGCTCTCAAGGAGCTTGTTAGGTGCATTGCCATGGAATGTACGAGGGACGTACCCAAAATATTCCATAACATGTGTGCAAGAGTGCAGGTTAGCCAACTTACACACACATCAACATTGACATGACAATACGATACTATGAACAGGTGTACACAAGGTTACACGATCACGTGGGCAAAATATGCTATATACAGCCCAATGGTAATGGCGTTATATTGACAAGCGTGTCTACATGGCGAGGCTGGACCGGCGCGGTAACAGTCCAAAACCCATAGGCTACGTGCATGCTGACACATGGTTTCTCAGGGACCCGCCTGGGCCCATAACCTGCAGAGCATTTAGCATGCAGTGGTAAGTCACCTGGGAAACCATCCCGTCTCATCATGAACGTCTGGAAGTATTTAATTCGGGGAATGAAAAGGTATGTTCCCTGTATCCTCAGAACACGACAGGCGGCATCTAGAACTACACGAGAAAGGTAAAGTGTATAGTGCTACATACCTCGGGACGCGCTAGACCATGATGATGAGCTTAAGCACAAACAAGTGCAGGCCAGTAAGTTCACCTAGTCCCAATCTCTAACCCCAGTAAGTTCACCTGGTCAGTGAGTCCACCTAGTCCTAATCTCTAATCCCAGTAAGTTCGGCGTAAACCCACTCGTGCTCACAGCACTCCTTCGAGCTCGTCGCTGTCGCCTCCGCCAATCTAAGCTGCTTCGATCCGCACACGCCGCTAACCTTTGAGTTTACTCTTAAACCCCCAGTAAGCTCACCTGGTCCCAGTAAGTTCACCTGGTCACTATATTCACCTAGTCCCAATCTCAAACCCCAGTAAGTTCACCTGGTCCCAGTAAGTTCACCTACAGTGCGCGTGTAGACGCCGGGAGGGGGTTTATCGGTATTGCGCAGCACGCGTGGGGTAGGGTGGAGTCGTCGACTCAGAAGAGCATATTCTCGGGGTTGCCGATCGACAGAGAGCCACGTAGAGCTGGACGTGACAGAAGACGGGCTTGTGGGCAAGAGGACGCGGACCTCGCGGGGCGTCTGGCCCTGGCTCTTGTTGATCGTTTGGCGTAGGCGGGCCTTAAGGGATACAGGTTGGAGGAGCCTCGGTGACAACGACACGATCAATCATGTATCTGGTACCGTTGCAGTGGCCGTGCGACGGGTCGAGGTTGCGAAGACTTTAAGCTCGCGATCAAAGTCAGCATCCCGTTGGTTGTCAGGGAGTTGAAAACTCGACTGTAAAGAGCGAGGCGTCGGCTTCCGACCCAACCTAGTCGGCCGAAAAGAACTCCGACGCCTCGTCTCCGGGAAAAAAGGGCCGCGGTCATGCGCGCGTTGTCAGCATCGACAACATCGTTTCGACGGGGCGTGAGAATGGCGCGCTGAAAGAGCCGCCGCGGGTCGTGGAAATAGTCTGCGAGGTCGCCGTATCCTTACCCTAAATCGAGGGACAGACAAACAAACAAACAAACAAACAAACAGACAGACAAACATCTGTCGATTAGTAGTAAGGATCAGAGGACTATTTGACTGTGTAGCAAGGAAGAAGAAGGGTAAGGGAGAGATCACGTTCTCAACGGACGGATAAGGGTAAGAGGCAGCAGATTTCTCTGCACCCTCTTATAAGTGTGGACTACGGTATGAAGATTGTCCGATCACTGCAGCACTTGCAGTGAGGTAGCTCGTCAATACGAATGTAAATGATGATGTTGAATAATAGTTTCACTGAGTAGAGCTGCTTGAATTCTGAGGGGGGACACAGGCTCTGATTTTGCATATAGAGCTATAGAAATATAGCTGTTTGAGGCCCACCACCGTGAATGAGGCAGTATGGATCCGGTCAACATTGTAACTTGAAGCTGACTCACAACCTTGGCGGGGAAGGTTTTAAAGGTCGACTGCTGAGAGCCCCCCCCCCTCTCTATCACACACACACACCCAATCACCAATAAAATCGCAGTGTCGAACACCGTGCTGCTCTTTGTGTCGTTACGGACAGGGCGTCAGGGCATCACTACCACTGCCATCATTCTCTACCAGGAGCACAGTGATTTTTTTCTGTCTCTAGGTTATGGGCCCAGTCCGGTACTGGCAGAGAAACGCCCCTCCGAAAGATATCGACTTCGATCGACGTCTCGGACAAATACCCAGGATTTCCAGGTAAGATCAATCTCCTGAAGTTCCAGAAGTTTCTAAGACCGTAGTCAAGTCTAATCGCTTGCTACCGGTGCAAAAGTGTGAAAGCAACCAACAACAGCGCAAAAACGCAACCGCAAAAACGCAACCCCAAAACGATGGCGACTCACGACCACACAAGTCTGAGTCTGGATTTTTTTATGAAATTCGTTCCATCACAAGAACAAGCTCTCCGGCTTTTGCAACAGCTAAACGATACCAAAGGTGATTTCGATGCCGAACTTGATGCGTTATTCGCAAAACGCCTTGACGCAAATGCTGCAGCATATGCTGCGCTCGCCGCAAAACACGCTGCCGACTATGATAAGCTCGCCGCAAGAATCGAAGCTATGAACGAGCAACTCGACCAGGACGAGCAACTTGAACAGGCTTCCTCACCAGCTGTTCTTACGGAGACCCCCCTCAAGCAAACTTCTCGCGAAGTCGCGACCCAAGACCCGATTGTCTCGATGGTCACCCCCCCTCATGCTGTCCAACAAGTTCTCGAACATGGACAACCACCACCTTCTGCCGTCCACCCCGCCGGATGTCACACCCCGCACGCCAAAGTCTCGGCCTCAACAGCCGTCACTCCGGACCCTGGTATCGCCCATGCTACTCCACAACCCGGCACACCCCACATACACGAGGACACTCCACCTTGTTCGAATATCGCACCAGCGATGTTGAACACTTCACGACCACCAACACTCTTCATTACTCCCTTCACTCCACCAACTCCACCGGAGCCACCACCTCCTTCATTGGAGCCTAACTCCCCACTTTCGGCGACTCCCCCTTCACCATCTCTTCAAGTTCCCCAGCATCCTCGTCCACCCGGTCGCTGCAACACTCACTCCCTTCCCGACGATCATGGTACCTACGGCCATGACGGCCCCGGCACCTCCATCCCTGACAAACACCCCACCGCGGCTAAAGCTTCTGCCGCCCCACCATCGGACCCTCCTGCCGCCCCACCATCGGACCCTCCTGGCCGATATCCATTATCTTCCGAAAGTCACTCTCCTCACGACTTTCATCTCCACCCACAAGACCATGCCACCTACGGCCATGACGGCCCCGGCACCTTCATTCATCATCAAGCCCCCACCGCGGCTCAAGCTCCTGCCGCCCCATCATCGGACCCTCCTGCCCGATCTTCCTCACCTTTCGAAAGTCGCCGTCCCCCCGATTTTCACCCACACCCGCGTGATTGCGCACTCCACGGCTACGACCCTTCTCCCGTCACCACCCAAGCACCACTCAACACTCCTCCTACAAGTTCCCATGCACCTTCGTCTGCGCTCCAACGCGAGTTGGCCATCACCCAGGCTGCACTCGACTCCCAAAGCGCCGACTTGGCCGCAACTAAGGCCACGCTCACCCTCCAGGACGACACCTTGTCCTCCACAACCGCCAAACTCACCATAGCCGACGCCGCTTTAGCCCCCGCCACCGCCAAGCTCGCCATCCAAGCCCGCGAACTGGCCTCAACCAACGCCGAACTCCATCTCAAGGACGCCCAGCTCAAGGCACTCGAAAATGCCCATGCTGACATCCGCAACTCCCACTGCGAAACCAACACCATCCTCAAAACCATCCTTGCCTCCTTGCCACCTTGGATTCCACCAACCCTGCCTGTTGTTCTCAAGTCAGTGAAGGCCTTAGGTTTCTGAATAAAAAGTTGCGACCGATACCTTCGACGGCATGGATTCGCAGGCAGTGCCTATGACCTGCCGCGACAAGGCCAAGCTCGTCCGTGAGGCGGTGATGCGTGTCGTGGCCATCGGCGGGCCTGTCGCGAGCGCTTTGAAGAAGGCGCATGCCGAGACTGCGGCCTTGGCGAGCGTCAGCTACAGGGCGGTCGCAGATCGCGTCGCGACGATAAAGGAAGCCGGGCTTGAGGCGATCATCAAAGAAAACGTGCCGCCGCCGCCGCCGACGACGACGAAGCTGCCACTCGAGGAACGCCGGGGGCTCTGGATCAAAAAGGCGAGCGCGGACGGGGCGGGCGTCTTGGCTGACGGTCAGTCTCGCGGCCTAAGAAGATCATGGAGAGCTGCAGCGCGCTTACGGCGAGGACGCGAAGTGATCGGAGAACTCGGTGAGGATCTACGCCGCGTCGCCTTGAATCTCCAAGAGACGCTCGAGTGCTTATGCCAGGCGTGGCGGGCTGCGCTCCAGCCCGAGGTCCACCGCAAGGCCTGGTCCATGTCCGGCCTTTCCCCTTCAACCAGCCCCCCTATTGGATCCAGCTCTACCAGGAGCAGCAGCAGGACGCCGCCCGCGCGGCGCCGGCGGGCGAACTCTCCACGGTTCTGAACATGTCTGCGCTGACCCTGTTCCCGCCTTCTCGGAAACGCGCCACCCCCGCCGCCAACGCCACCCCGGATGCCGACCCAGAATCCGAAGCTCCCAACGCCGGCGGCGCTCGGCTGACATCTGCCGACCTCCAAAGCTGTCATGGGGCTGCCAAGTCCGCGGAGAAACTCCGGCTCTCTTACCTCAAGCAAGGTGTCTCGGCCATCAAGGGCTACGCGGTAAAGGCCATCAAGGAGCAGCTTGGCAAGCACAGCCTCGGAGCCTACACAACCCAGGACGCCGGAAAGATTCCCCTCCTTCGACACCTCGAAGCCCAGTTTGGCATGAAAATCCTCCTCTCCTGGCTCCCCGAGAGCCCTCGTGCAAAGAAAGTTTGCCCCCGGCAGCGAGAACGCGTGCGAGGCGCCACGAAGAAAAAATAGAAGCCCGACGATATATACGCGTTCCAACTCAAAGCCAAGGCCGAGGAGTGCATATCCAAGTCCAAACGCGCCTCGAAAGCCCATCGGGTGACGCTTCCCCCCATTGAAGCTTCCAACACCACCTCAAGTGTCTGAGTCACCCTCGGGCTCTCAGACACTCCTCTAACCTTCGCTTCTAAGTTTTTTGGGCGCCCAGGCGGACCATCCGGAAGCATAGCAGAGCTCACCATAAGTTCCGGTGTCGGGGCATCCGTGGGGACTCGTAGGAGTCCGCTCGCAACTTTCCTTCAGAAACCCGCGCAACCCCCAAAAAATCACAATCGGAGTGATAATTTTCGTGCCCGATTGCTCGGATGACCGTCCACGCCGTTCGACCCCAGCTTCTCAGGACTTCGAAAGGGTACCATGAGTCGTTGTTTTGAGCTTTTTGCGGGTCGAATGGCCGAGCACATCGCTCGTACGCCGCTCGCTCGCAATTTTTCCCTCACTTGTTTGAGAATAACAGGTACCCAAGATGCTGCATTGCATCTTTCACCTCCTTTCCCCATTCATCACCTATCTTCATCCCCTTCCGAACAAACCTCCGATGCCTCTCTCCCGATTCTACCCGAGTACCATCACCACCTTTACGGATGCCCCGTGCCCGGTTCTCCTGGTTCACCGCCCGCTCCGCCTATCTGTCCTCAACCCCCCGCCATCTCTGGCCCCTCCTCCTATGACATGCCACTCTTCGCCTCTCTGGTACCCGCAGTCCCACTTTGCACCCGCTCGCCTCCTTGGCCACCTGGTTCATACCAACTCGACCACATCCCCGCGTTTGAGTTGCGAGAGCGTACATCCAACACCCGCGACCGTACCCCCACCACAGGCGACGTTGTCCACATGCAAACTCACACCAAGAAACAAGACCACCAAGACCAAGATTCGACAACTTCAGAATCAGCTACAGACAGCTCTATCTACGATGGTAACGAACACCATCACGCTGCCACGGCATGCATAAAGGCGTCCTCTCTCTTTGGGCGCAACGGCCCAGACAGCAGCCCTGATGACGTGCAAAGCGAAACCACGAAGCAAAACAATGTAGATCAAAAGCCGACAAATTTCGAATTATCGACCAACAGCTCTCTCCCTGATGGTCTTGATCACCATCATGCTGCCAAGACATGCACAGGGGTTTCTTCTCTTTTCGGGCACAACGGCCCAGGAAGCAGCCTTGCCGACGGAACGCCAAGCCACCTCGTTCCAACGGTCGACAAGTCAACGAACAAGACACGTCGAGATGTTCCCGAGTATTACGCCTACATCGACTATGGCAACCACACTCAAGGATCCATGGCTCTAACGTCTTCAATGCCCCATGCAACAGAGTCGCAGGCTACTCACGACATCATCTCGGATTCCGCCCTCTGGTCTGATGCGCACTGTGAAGAAGCAAGTCCAACTTCACTTATCTCGAAAATGGTCTCCCCGACCATCCCCAATCAACCACCTGATCCACGCGCCATCACCAATGCCCCCGCTATGCCGCATCCACAAGGACAAGACACGCTGTCAATGATCCCACGGTCACCATACTCGCAGGAACTCGTCGCACCTGTAGGTATCAGCTCAGATTCGCCAGGCACTCCCGCCTTGTTCGATATCTCTCGATCCGCCGCTCCCAATCACTTCAAAGCTGGTTCCACATCGCTGTCTTCTCTCTCCGCAGACAGACACGCACTGCCGCTCACCGGCACTCACTGCTGCACCCATCACCCACCTTCCCGGCCGGATGCACTGGATGACACTGCTCTGCTTGCATGGGCCCATCTGCGATCACCATGTTACGATTCGATGGATGTCACCGCACGTGCAACAGTCACAGCACATGCTCGCCCGCTCTCCAACTCTCAATCAGTGGACGCACTCCTTTCGGATGCCGACCCTTATGTCTCACCGCGACCAAGCTTCTGGCAAGCCTCGCCCATGGCCGCAGTCATAGACACAGATTTCGAGAGTTATGAACGCCCTGATCAGCCGCAAACTGTGCACGCTTCTATTGCGACCACTTCGGTCATTAATGTCCGCTTGCATAGCTCTCTTCTGGACGCCACACGCCTACGCTGCCTCCAGAAAATTAATGTTGTGCTCTCCGGAGACATTCTCCGCGCGCACTGCACAGACTCGCTCCACCTGAGCCGCTTCTGTCAGCATTTTCGCATAACAGGAATGTACGACGAATGTTCCATGCCAGCTGCCGGTTCCACCGAAGACATGCACAATCGCCACGTACGATGCCTCCCTCAACAGCGTCTTATCGCTCGGCACGTCACTCCTCATTCGAGGACACAAGTCATATGCCCGCACCTTAGAGTGCACTATACGCCTATGGGCAACCCTGGTCACTACGGCACTCGCTGCTCTGGTCCCCGCATCTCCGCCAATGAGGATGCACTCAGCATGACTGACCCTTCCATCGCCCTTGGCTCTACTGCACTCACGCACTATGACCCCAGCGAACTTGCCCTCTCCTTCGGCGATTCCCCTTTTCGATTTCCCGCACTGGACCCCGCGCATTCCAGGCCGGATATTCTCCACCATCTCAGCTCACGCACCCATCTGCACTACCTTGCAGACATGTCAGCCGCGCACCACACCCCTTTCGGCACTGACTTCGGACCACTCGCACTGCGCGATTTTGCTCTTGGAGCATGACCCGCTTCTCGATGCTCTCCACGTCACCTCCTTAAACACCAAGACACTCGTCTTTTCCACTAACGCTCCGCGCCGCCATGTGTCTCACGACCTTCCGATCACCAACATAAGCCGCCACGCCTACACCTAGTCGCGCACGCCTTGCGAGGGCGTATTTCAATTGGTGACCTCACAGGTCTTTCGAAGCATTTCCCGACGTCCGACTTTGAACTTACGAATCACTTTATGGCAATCCACAATGCCAAGACGTCTGACGCTACGCGACCATGTCTCTGGAACTCCCCAGCCACAGAAACTGCCAGACAAGTAAGCATTCAGCTTCCCACAGCTGTTCAACAGCTACTTCTCGTCTCGCACATAGCAACGACTACTATCTCGTAGCCTCTCCCGGACGAAGAGACGAAAGATAAGACCACAACGGCTAGCTACACCAGTCAGCCCGTTGATGTAGCAGACGAGACAATGCAAACCAGCTGCACAGCACGGTTCCAGACTAAGCAGACAATGCCCAGGTCCAACGCTCAATCGCTCGACCACGCACACGTTCTGTCACCCGACCTTGCACTGCTACAGGCTCCTGTCTCACTCATAGCTCATGCACCCCCCCGATTGACGAGTCTTTCAGACATGTCAAGCTCGCATAAGCACGACCGCAAGACACACTGGTACATCATGAAGATACAGGTAAGCGCAACGCGACTACGCGCTCTAGCGTAATGCGCCTATCCGACCACGATGAAATGAGGCTACAGCAACGCTCGCTCTCTTCGCATCTGGAAGACAAAGGCAACCTTCCAGCCTCCCAGGCACCTGACCCGCCCCTGCCGCTGCAATCCGCGCCAGCACAGACGATCTCGCCCCCTTGCATGACTACTGATCAGGCACTAGCCAATGTCAGCACTCGCCAGAGGTATACGCACCCGCTGGACTCCTACCAGCACGGCTACCTCAGCCAGGCAGGTCACTGCTCCACCTCGGTCTCCCCTGATACCAGGCCAATGCATCGCTCATTCGCGACCACTTCATGTCATCGCTCATTCGCGACCACTTCATGTCATCTATTGGACGACTATGATCTCGAGCACGAACTCATCGCAACGCTCGAATCATACCCAAGAAGGAATCCTACTTTTGAGCCACCTCAGCCAATCCCACAGGAAATTAGGCCACCAGACGATACCCACATGCTCGCGGTTTCTCCGTCGGTTTCCTCCATGGCTCTTGACTGCAGCAGAGACAAGATGCAACCATCCCATGCGACAATACCCGCATTCTCGTTTGGAACACAAACATTTCCTTCATGTCAGATGTTTACGCTCATGGTACCGCCATATACGGCAACCAAGATCGACGAGGACTGCGTTACACCCTCATCTCTGAGCGTTACCCCCGACATGCTGCTCCCGGCACTGTTAGCCAGTCCCATCACGTCTGATTCAGCTCCCATCGCCTTGTGTGACGTCATGCGTCATATTCCGATTACAGCCCAGACACCGGACAGGCTCCTGCGTACTCGCGACAGCACGCCCACCGCCCCTCTCGGTTTAGACTACCCATATAGCGCCATCCTCATGGTACACTCACAGTCGACTGAGATGCACGCTCGCTTGTTGCACAGTACGATGCCCGAACATCTATTGTTTCAAGTTCAACACAGCACTGTCGTTTCAGTCACCGCCAACGCGCCCCCTCCGACCGCCGCCCGGTTCTGGGCTCGTTCCGCAACCACGGTCTCGCCGCCTCACCGGCAATTCGAAGATTTCACCAAGCTCAAATTACGAGGGCGCATTCGTTTTCCACCGCAGACAAGATCTGTCACGACTACTATCAGTCACGCCTCCTATGGCCACTCTGGCTACATCGGAACTCCCCTTAAGGTACATACCGAAGTCCCTCTTCCTAAGGATCTCCGTCACATGACAAGACCTGATGAGCACTCGTCGTTTCTCCCCGATCCAACGCGATTCCCGTCGATTTGTGATGACACTAAGTTTCGTCATCAATGCAATTCTGAGCCTCCCACGCTCTTCCGTCAGCCTCTTGCAGGTCACACCTCTCAAGTTTCAGCTTACTCGGTTTCATGCTGCATGCTGCCATATGCAAATGAAGTTCTGTCATGCCAACGCCACATGTCGCAGTTATCGCCAAACTCGCGCAACAAATGCCCGCCACTAAATGATAGCCGCACGCAGAGTCCTTTGCTCGCCTCTTCTGACGTCCCTCCCAGCACTATGCTTGACGTTGAAGATCTGCACCTCTATGGTTCGGTTACAGCACGACTTCACGCGACATCCTCGCCCAGTTCTGTCCACGATTCACATCTATCGACATTACTGTCAGAATTCTGCTTCGGACACAGCTCAGACTGCACTCGCATATTATGCTCTTATGACGCACCCGGCTCGCTCCTCTCCGTTCACACTGCAGGTTCCATCTTGCAGAACTCTGAGCCCAACAGCTGCCATTGCGATTCGCACCCAGTCGACATTTTCCGTAGCACCCGCGAGGATAACCCCCAATCTCCAGAGGTTGGACACGCGCTCTGCTCTCAGCATTCTACCGAATGTCACTGCCGCACACCGCATGCCCCACCCAGTTGTGTTACGAATCAAGGGAAGTCAATTGCCATGCCTATCTCTTCCTTTATTCCCGCACACTCGCTGCCAGCCACAGTCTCGCATGGCTCATTCTTATCGGACAGTCCTCGTACTATGTCAATTGTCTCTCATGAGATTCACTCTTCGGACATCTCCCGTCCACAGATTCATCCTCTCTTGAAACACACGCTCCCTTCGTGTTGTATATTGTACAGCCCCCGCATATCGACACCACCCTTCTGTCGAATGTCTCAACTTTCAGTCACTGCACCATTCACCAGGGATGCACCGCGCTCACTCGCGCTTGTTCATCAAGGGAAGTTTGATTCTGGTGAAAACGACTCCGGACATGAAATGATATCTGGACCAGTCGATCGTCACGACTCAGGACTACTTTGCCGAATAGAACACGACCCTCCAGTCGATCACCCAGGATACGATTCCGACCATGCCTTCGAAGTCAGCTCTCCCACAGGCCAGGACAATGTCTTCGCACAGTCCATCGCCTTCAGGCATTTACCCCTGTTGACTAACTCTTCTGCACAGGACACACGTCTGCATCCACCATCATACGCGACACACTCGCAAACTTCAGTCCAAGTCCAATCATCTTTTGATGATAGCAAATGGCAACCTCCACCAGACCACAATTCCAGGTCTACAGCCAAAACTCAGGACTCTACCGACAAAACTCTAGCATCGCAAAATTATCTTTAGAATTGTTTCATCTTTATTGGCCACCCCCAGACGACTTTATCCCGATATCAACGTCACACGATGATTATTCGCATGTTGTTTCGGACGTTCATAGTTTAGCTTCCGCTGTCCCACGCAACACTCAGCTTCGACACGCATGTGACAGACAATGCTGGTTCTTACATCGTCCAGGAACAGCTGCGCATTACCCGTTGTCGCAACGACGATTACCTTACCATGTCGATACCGACTCGGTCAAATGGACATATCTCTTCATGGGACAACGCTGCCGCTCAGTCACTGGAGAGATTTGACCCTCTCCGGGTACATGGTAGAGACTGCGTGCAGTCTTAGGCGTGTACAGACCATTCCGCTTGTCACATGCTATTACACAAGGTAGGGATTTAAGCCCTAACTCCTTAAGGACATTAGGTCCCATAGAAGCGTTTGCACTGACAACGAGGAACGAAGCCTCCATTACTTAAACAGACAACCCCATACCTGACGGTACGCACCTGGAGGTCTACTCCTTGTTGGAAGTGAAGTGCAGATCTAATTCTTCATAATCTGAGATAAAGGGCGGAAGGGGCAAGGAAGGAAAGAGGGAAAGCCGTATTACGGAGAGAAAACCCTCCTGCAGAGATAGGTGTGAAAGGCGTGAAATGTTCCAGTGTCGTACACATAATAGTGTAGCTCTCTCGACCCCCTCAACGTGTGAAAACGGTTTATGCGATTCAGACGCTCTTGAGGCGGAACTTGTGCAATATACATGAGAACAGTGAACAGTGGAACAAACAACAACAAAACAAGACGAATTAATTATGATGTCGAGCGTGTTGTGATGTTGCGTAAAGAAGCGGTATCGGTATCCACAACATCAGGTGTGTGGTCCAATTCATCCTCGCTATTATCGTCCAGTTCCTTTAACTCTGGAGAAGACGAGTTGTGATCATCGGAGGATAGGTCGTTAACAGTATTATGCGTAGTCATTGCATCACTCAAGATGACCAAGGGTGCCATAACAGACGAGAGGAAGGACATAGCAGCATCTGGTATAAGAGCGTGTAGATCCAAAGCAGGAATAACACGATCCTGTACATCAGACATGGCTGCATGTAAATTGTGAGCTGCGTCGTCGATTAGAGCTCGCTGTGCCTCATAATACGTATCTGGAGGGAACTGTCCAATGGACGAAATAAGCGAGCGAGATATTATATGGACAAAGACAGCGAAGGTTGGGATTATAGTGTCCTGATGCATCTGAAGACTCGACAGTATGTTGTCTAACAAGGACACATGCTTTATGTTCTCGGTCATTTGAGTATTTAAAATGTCGTAAGCCTCTTGCATCTGTGTGAGAGAAGTTAGTGCAAGCGATAGTTGTTGATCTCGTGCCATCAATTGCTGCTCACTGTTAATGAGACGTGAAGATAAAGACTGAACCTCTTCTTTTAATTGACGTAAAGCTTCAGTCATATTGTCGTTAGCGTTATCGTTCATAGGGTGGATTATCGATGGGTGTGGGTGTTACATTTTCAGATGAGGTATTATCTGAAAAAGCATCAATTATAGCCGAAGGATAGCCAACCTGGACTAGCACGTTTTTGAAGGCTGACTGATGATCAGGTGAAAGTTCGCGAAAGTAGTTGAGCATTGGCGGTATCGTCTCGGAATAAGTTGCGTTGAGTTGGTGAGAAACATCGATAACAAAGCGTTCGATGAGCACATTAAGTAGCTCACCAGGATTGGTGACTATACAGGTTTTATCTTCAATGGACTGTAACAAAGACCAAGCTGCTACAAGGATCTCAAGATTTACACTCGAAATAAAAGGCAGCTGAAGCAAGAGAGGGGCATTAGCGTCAGGGTTGACAATGATTTTAGAAGCATCGACGTTAAGGCTTGCCATATGCTGCATGAGCGCCTCTTTGAGCAGCTTGTTAATAGCAATGGACTTTCCAAGGCGGAGGATGATAGCTCTTATGTGGGCAGCTGGATCATTATAGCAAGAAAGCTGGAAGGGTTGTTGGTTATTGCGAATTAACGCTATCCCGTGATGTGACAAATTGCACATGACGCAAATCAACAGAAAGAAGGGGCGCGGTACATCGAAGCAGTGCGATGCATGTTGCTCAGACGCGAGATGATCTTCGATGATATGTCGTATTCTGTCCGTTTTAAGCTCATCTTCAGTGCATATGATGAGTACAAGGGGTGTACCCGGCATATCGGTTTTATTATAGCATCTGGTACACGCCACATGTACTTTGACAACCCCTTTAATGGGTGGAAAGCGATGATAGCGAATACCTTCATTCGGTGATATGGCGGGGGCATTCCGGATGCGCTTTGCTTTTACACACAGCAACGAACTAAGATATTGGACATTGTCCACAAACTGTGTTTGTTGTGCTTCCATAAGCAGCTGCTGCAGAGATTTATGCCAACACTGAGGATCCTTAGGTGGTGGCAGCAAAAAGTTTGGTGGCTGGGAACCAAGAGCCATAACATTCCCTGACATCATCGCCATTACATCAAACTTACAGTGTTTGAGCAGGAAGTACTCGGACTTCGCTGCTTGCGGTTTAGGTTGTTGTTGGACAGTTGCCTTGGGCGTCACGGGCGTAGACTGATGTCCTTGAGCAACCGACAGATAGGTTTGATGCTTCCGATTAGGAGAACTAGTCGGAGCAACGCCTGGATTTAAGGCATTGAAAGGTGATGATAGTGATGACACGCCACCGCGGCCACGGTTCAGTACAGAATAGCGCCGGCTCGCAGCATCCTTGTTCTTTGTAGGGTTCATCTTAAAAAGATCCCCACATCGCGTATTTCATTGCATTTCACATTGTAGCGAGCCACTATTCCGTTGCATATGAGGGTTAGTTTAAAGTCATTTCGGACATAGTGAAGGGTAAGGGTTAACCATCTTGTTGAGCTATGGGTTGTTGTAAGCCAAGTAACGTGCGAAATCGGCTGAAGAGCGGAGCTCCGAAGGGTTTAGTAAATCCATCAGCAATGTTTTGAGTACCGGAAACATGATGTAGACGTATACGTTTTAACTGTACGTGGTCGCGAATACGGAACCAGCGTGTGCTGATAGCTTTGGCCTTAGTCGCACTGTCGGGGTTATTTGATAGATGGATAGCAGAGGCAGAGTCTCCAAGTATAGGACTGTTACGTATGAACGACATGTCCGATGGGAGGGGATTGTCGTGAGCATCATAATCTAGTAGCAAATCTTTCCCGGAAGGTTGGCGAAGATAGAATTGAGGATTTATAGCGAATGCCATTTCCGTTAACAATTTGCGCAACCATACCACATCATCGGCACACATATTAAGGGCGATAAGTTCACTCTCATGCGTAGAAGTAGCTGTGATAGGCTGTAGCTTAGACTTCCAAGTGATGAGAGAACCAAACAAAAAGATGGCGTAACCGGTTGTAGACTTGCGGTCTTGTTCATAAGAAGGTGCGTTATCGGCATCAACGAACGCGACCAATGGATCAAAGTTACCTGAATTGACTTGTTCTTTAGTGTAATCCAACATGGTTGCCATGTCAGTGCGATTGCCGATAAGAAGTCGAAGATGGTCCATTAGAGCGGAAGAGCCATAGTAGTACCAGAGTCGGAGATTGCGATTTTCGGGCTTGCGCAAGTAGCGGAGCGTCCCTGTTAGTACTTGAGCATGTAGAAATGCTGGATTATGCATTCCTCGAGAGCAACGACTAAGGCTTTGGGGTAGATCAGGGCGACAGGGCAATTGGACGAAAGTAAGCTTGCCGAGTAAGGTGGAGAAGGTATGAAGAATAAACTTGTCCATATCAGAAGATGACTCTCCAGTTTTATACGTGGCTGATGGTGACATCGGTGTAGAAGTGGGACGTAGCTGCATTAAAATGGGGTACTCTTCGAACAATGCATCAAGTTTAGCTTGACAGTCCAGTGAGATAGAACCGTCAGTAGTACGCGTGATGCGCATGCCTAAGAGAGTATGGACTTCTTCAAAGGTGTCGACTGAGTATTCCTTTTTCAGGGCTTGTTGGAATTCACGACGTAGAGTTTCCGAAGTGCAAGTGATGACTACGTCATCCACTGAGAGCGTGCAAATTAAAAATGTAGCGTCAGCTTGGACTTTAGCGTAAATGCACGTATCTGTTCGGAAGCGTGTATAGCCTAAAGAATCAAAGAAGCTATTTATGGTTTGATTCCAAAGGGCAGGACTTTGTCGTAATCCATAAAGAGATTTAAGTAGTTTTGGGAGACGACGGCCTTGATATTTGGTATCTTCGGGATCGAGAAGGTAAATGCCTTGTGGCAGTTTAACATAGACATGAGAGTCGATGGGAGCTTGAACAAAAGCGTTAGGTACGTCGACGTGGTAGACGGGAAGTCGCAGATGGGCTGCTAGCGCCAGAACACAACGGATGCCAGTAAGCTGTGCCATAGGGCTGAATGTGTTGAAAAAATCGGTGCCCAGAGAGGCTAAGAATCCTCGTAGGACCAGGCGTGCTTTATGTTTAATATATTGACCAGCAGCATTGGTTTTTATACGTAGGACGAGGCGGGTGTCAATAGGCTTTGAGTTGACCATTGGCAACGCGAGTTTAAAGCAGCCAAACTTAACAATATCAAAAATCTCTTTGGAGATAGCGGAGATGTAAGCTTTGCGATCAGCGTCTGAGAGACCTTTGAGGCAGTTCAACTCATATTCATCAATTTTGATATCTTTGGCTTGAATCTTGTATTCGTCCGGACCAACAGTGCTGGGGTCATGAGCCGTCGTAAGATGGGTAATTGCGTAAGAAGCGACATTATCGTGAGTGTGAGCGTGATCGGGATCTTCGACAAGTTGAACAACTAGTAGAGGAGCATCACCAAGGTGGGCCTCAATGTAATGCGATTGCACGGTGATATAGTCTTCGATGGCGGAGAGGTGAGGCTCGGAGGCACCATAAGAAGCGTCATTATGATCCAAAATGGAGTGGGGTGTGAACAAAGCATAAACATGTCGAGCGGGAGGAACTTGAAAAGCGTGAGCATGCTCAGAAATGAGATGAACGAGAGCTTGTAGCGGCAACAGTAGGCGAAGCAATACGAGTAAGAATATCCTTGAGATTGGTTTTGCGACGAGGTTGAGGGTGATGAGGACCACGGGTGAGACGTAGGTCATCCTGGGAGTAGAGAGACCGATAAGATGGTAAAAGTGGCAAAGTGTTGGAGGACACTTCAGATGTAGGAGGTGTGGTGACAGGAACAGCGGGTGCGGAAGCATCTGGAGCACATGCGGGAACGGGAGAAGGAGCATGGGCAGGAGGAGAAGGAGTCCCCCTCTCGTGGTCAGTGTCGGTAGGCATAGCATCCCCCCTCTGCGCCGCATCATTGGGGGTGCTGTGAACAGAGAAGGGAATGTCGGGTGAAGGTGCGGGAGGTGGATGCTGTTCATAATCAGGAGGAGATTTAGAAATAAGATGAGGAAAGGTAAGTTTAGAAGAAACACGGACTTGGCCGTTTTCAGGATTAAGGACAACATCGGCTAAATGATTAACATGGGGTGTTATTAAAGGGTTTATGACATTAGCACCACATAAGTAGATGTAAGGACGACATCGAGGCTCATATTTATGAAATTCGTTAGGTTCCAAATGCAGATAACAAACAGAGCCAAAAGGTTTGAGATAGTCCTGTTGGGGAACATTACATTGATCCAACAAAACTTGTTGGGGGCTTAGGACTTTATTATAAATACGTTCGAGGGAAACGTTAGGGAGGAGATTATACGATTGGATAGCATGTATAACAGCCCACGGGTAGTGTGGTGCCGGATCTGTTAGGGGGTGACCTTTATAGGATACATTAAGCATATGCCGGAGTCGTGTAGACGCGGCAGTGGCTATGTGACCAACAGCGGCTTCTACTTCATGATTAAAGACATGTAAGTAAGGGGGGAACGCGGACATATTAATACCATGTTCCACACGAAAGGGAGTTGTAACATGCTGAGATAAATAGGGTTTGAAGGAATCACAATAAATTTGTTTTCGTTGTACATGAACATAA
>JAQMWT010000458.1:0-79953 GCA_029834535.1 Chrysophaeum taylorii | reverse complement strand
TCCCACCCTTCTAACCCCAGTAACGTTCGGCGTAAGCCCACCGTGCTCACACCCACCACCCACTCTCCTTTTTGTTTCGAGCCCGTCGCTCTCACCTCCGCCAATCTAAACTGCTTTGATCCGTACACGCCGCTAGCCTTTGCGTTCACTCCTCCTAAAACCCCGTTAAGTTCACATTGGTCCTCCCAGTAAGTTCAACTGGGTCACTAAGTTCACCTAGTTCACCCCCCCCCCCCCAATCTCCCAAAACCCCAGTAAGTCACCCCCCCGCCTGCCCCGGACCCAGTAAGTTAACCTATAGTGCGCGTTAGACGCCGGGAGGGGGCTTATCGGTATTGCGCAGCACGTGTGGGGTAGGGTGGAGTCGTCGACCCAGATGAGTATATCCTCGGGGTTGCCGATCGACAGAGAGCCACGTAGAGCTGGACGAGGCAGAAGACGGGCTTGGGCAAGAGGACGCCGACCTTGCGGGGCGTCTGCCTCTGGCTCTTGTTGATCGTTTGGCGTCGGTGGGGCTTGAGGGATACAGGTTGGAGGAGCCTCGGTGACACGACACGATAGATCATGTATCTGGTACCGTTGCAGGGGCCGTGCGACGGGTCGAGGTTTCGAAGACATTAAGCTCGCGCTCAAAGTCAGCATCCCGTTGGTTGTCAGGGAGTTGAAAACTCTACTGTAAAGAGCGAGGCGTCGTCTTCCGACCCAGCCTAGTCAGCCGAAAAGAACTCCGACGCCTCGTCTCCGGGAAAAAAAGGCCGCGGTCATGCGCGCGTTGTCAGCATCGACAACATCGTTTCGACGGGGCGTGAGAATGGCGCGCAGAAAGAGCCGCCGCGGGTCGTGGAAATAGTCTGCGAGGTCGCCGTCGACGGCTTGGAGGATCACTGTCTGTCTTTAAATGTCGACTGCTAAGAGGATCACTGTCTGGCTCTCGCCTACCTGATCCTTACTCTCGGGCCTACCTGATCCTTACCCTAAATCGAGGGACAGTCGCCCCTACCATTCGCACGCGCCTCTACGGCCGGTACCGAGGCAATCTCGCCCGACGTCAAGTCGTCCCAGACATCCTCACCACGCTCGACAACAAGGAGCAACTCTACGATATCAAAACCCTCGCTTGGGGTTCGTTGTACACCGCCCACGCCCTCCATCCCTCCCACCCGTCGCCTGTCGATCGGCGCGCAGCGCAAGTCCACTCCGAATACCTCGCTCACGCCCGCGGCATCGACGCCATCATCCCCCAGCCGGGCACAGCACCGCCGCCTGGCTTCTTGGGCCCTTTCGAACAGCGGCTACGTAGCTACGGCACCGTCGCCGGCTCGTCTTTGGTGCTTCGGTGAGGCCAGCGCGGGTGCCACGCTCTCGCCCAACATGCGCAGAGCGCATCGCTGCGCGAACCTGGGTGACAAGCGGCTGCGCCAACTCTCACAGAGAAGGCGGCCCAAACACTCGCCGCATCTACCGTGAGTGGGGGTATCGCCAACGCATTAGGCCGGGCTCGCTGTGCCCTCACCGCCATCACCCATGTCGCCCGCCTCGGGGAACCCCGCCCAAGGCCGCCCGATCCCAGCAGGACTGTCACCTTCGTCGCACATACGTCCGGCGCAGCAAATGGCGTATACGACTACGGCGGGGCCCGTCCTCCCTCCTCTTCGCCTGCCCCACGCCTCGGCGATGACCCGACTAGGTCCCGCGTACCTTGCTAATCTCTACCCCCCCCCCCCGCCCGTCAGGCACAACCCTCATACCCCACAAACCCCACCACATCCTTTTTCTCGCTCCCCCCACCCCCCCCCCCCTACTTTTAGCAGTCGACATTAACGACAGAAGACACCCACAAAATTCCTTTTTCAGCTCCCCACACACCCCCCCCCTCTCTTAGCAGTCGACATTTGTTTTTTTTTTTTTAAAAGAAGACAAACATTGGGCCGGACTTTCGCTGCGCCATCCACCGCCCTCACCATCGTGCCGCTCGGGGAACCCCGCCAGCGCCCGATCCCCCAGCAGGACGTCCCCAACTCGTCGCACTATAACGTCACGGCGCAGCACTCAGCTCCGGGGTTACGACCTCTTATTTCAAACCCTAAGGGCGGGGCCACGGTCTCCCTTCCTCTTCGCGGCCCCACAGCCTCGGCGATGACCCCGATAGGGTCCGCACGCCGCGTACTTATCGTGCTCCCCCGCCGGTCAGGCACATCCCTCATACCCACAAACCCACCACTACTCCTTCATGCTCCCACAAACCCCCCCCCTCTTAGCAGTCGACATTTAAAGACAGACAAACAAACCACATCCTTCATGCTCCCCACACACACCCCCCCCTCTTAGCAGTCCCTAACTACTAATCGACAGATGTTTGTCTGTCTGTCTGTCTGTTTGTTTGTTTGTCCCTCGATTTAGGGTAAGGATCAGGTAGGCCCGCGAGCCAGACATTGATCCTCCAAGCCGTCTACGGCGACCTCGCAGACTATTTCCACGACCCGCGGCGGCTCTTTCAGCGCGCCATTCTCACGCCCCGTCGAAACGATGTTGTCGATGCTGACAACGCGCGCATGACCGCGGCCTTTTTTTCCCGGAGACGAGGCGTCGGAGTTCTTTTCGGCAGACTAGGTTGGGTCGGAAGACGACGCCTCGCTCTTTACAGTCGAGTTTTCAACTCCCTGACCAGCAACGGCATGCTGATTTTGAGCGCGAGCTGAAGGTCTTCGCAACCTCGACCCGTCGCACGGCCACTGCAATGGTACCATATACATGATCGATCGTGTCGTTGTCACCGAGGCTCCTCCAACCTGTATCACTTAAGGCCCGCCTACGCCAAACGATCAACAAGAGCCAGGGCCAGACGCCCCGCGAGGTCGGCGTCCTCTTTCCCAAGCCCGTCTTCTGCCACGTCCAGCTCTACGTTGCTCTCTGTCGATCGGCAACCCCGAGGATATCCTCTTCTTGGTCGACGACTCCACCCTACTCCACACGCGATGCGCAAAACCGATAAGCCCCCTCCCGGCGTCTACACGCGCACCTAGGTGTAACTTACGGGACCAGGTGCTTACTGGGGTTTTGGAGATTGGGGACTAGGTGGACTTAGTGACCAGGTGAAACTGGGACCAGGTGAACATACTGGGGTTTTTAGAGTAAAGGGTTTTTAGAGTAAACTCAAAGGCTGGGGGCGCGTGCGGATCAAAGCAGCTTAGATTGGCGGAGGCGAGAGCCGACGAGCTCAAAAGGAGTTGGTGTGAGCTAGGTGAACTTACTGACCAGGTGAACTTATATGAAACTTACTGGGACCAGGTGAACTTACTGGGGTTAGAGATTGGGACTAGGTGAACTTACTGGCCTGCACTTGTCGACATTTAAAGACAGACAAACAAACAGACAAACATCTGTCGATTAGTAGTTAGGAAGATGTGCAGGCCAGTAAGTTCACCTAGTCCCAATCTCTAACCCTAGTAAGTTCAGGTCTGGTCCCAGTAAGTTCACCTAGTCAGTTAGTTCACTTAGTCCCGATCTCTATCCCGGCGTAAACCCACTCGTGCTCACGCCCACTCACCCCACTCTCCTTTGAGCTCGTCGCTCTCACCTCCGCTAATCTAAGCAGCTTTGATCCGCACGCGCCGCCAACCTTTGAGTTTAAGTTGTCAAAAAACTCCAGTAAGCTCACCTGGTCCCCTCCCAGTAAGTTCACTGGTCAATTACTCACCTAGTCCCCAATGTCTAGACCAGTAAGTTCACCTGGTCCCCCTTCCCAGCACTTCCCAGTAGTTCACTACAGTGCGCGTGTAGACGCCGGGAGGGGGCTTATCGGTATTGCGCAGCACGTGTGGGGTAGGGTGGAGTCGTCGACTCAGAAGAGCATACCCTCGGGGTTGCCGATCGACAGAGAGCACGTAGAGCTGGACGTGACAGAAGACGGGCTTGGGCGAGAGGACGCGACTCGCGGGCGTCTAGCCCTGGCTCTTGTTGATCGTTTGGCGTAGGCGGGCCTCAAGGGATACAGGTTGGAGGAGCCTCGGTGACACGACGCGATCGATGATGTATCTGGTACCGTTGCAGTGGCCGTGCGACGGGTCGAGGTTGCGAAGACATTAAGCTCGCGATCAAAGTCAGCATGCCGTTGGTTGTCAGGGAGTTCCCGAAAACTCTACTGTAAAGAGCGAGGCGTCGTCTTCCGACCCAGCCTAGTCAGCCGAAAAGAACTCCGACGCCTCGTCTCCGGGAAAAAAAGGCCGCGGTCATGCGCGCGTTGTCAGCATCGACAACATCGTTTCGACGGGGCGTGAGAATGGCGCGCTGAAAGAGCCGCCGCGGGTCGTGGAAATAGTCTGCGAGGTCGCCGTAGACGGCTTGGAGGATCACTATCTGGCTCTCGCGCCTACCTGATCCTTACTCTCGCGCCTACCTGATCCTTACCCTAAATCGAGGGACAGACAAACAGCTTTTTGGCCACTTTATGTTCAAGCAATTGCGGCCGGCATCCTGGGTGGCCCTCCACGGCCCCACCGGCCTCGATCGTGCCCCCTTCGACTCTCAAGAAGGCGGCCAGCAAGGCGACCCCACCTATCCACCGGCGTACTGTCTGGCAACGCATGACGCCGCTCAGGCCCTTGACACCCGCTTACGTTCATGTGCCGGCTACGCCCGATTTGGCATGGACGACGGCGTCATCTCTGGTTCCCCTCGTGAGGTTGTCGACGCCCTCCTGCAGTACGCCCGCGACATCCAAGCTAGCGGCGAGGAGCTCCGCCTCGACAAGTGCGAGGCGTTCTGTCCGGCACTTGGCATGGGGCTTCTCGACCACCCCGATGTTCACGACCACGTCCAAGTTGCGCCTGACGGCACGCGTACTCTTGCTGGTATCCCCGTTGTTGCCGACGGCCTCGTCATCTACGGTGTGCCCATCGGCTCCCCCGGCCACGCCGGAGATGCCTATGTCGAAGCTACCTTGCAACGCGAGGTTGACGCTCAGGTGAGCTACATGAGCCGTATTCGCACCAAGCTCCAGAACGTCTCCCTCCACTGCATGTACTCGTTGGGCCGCTACTGCATCGCCCCGCGCATGGACTACATCGCGCAACACTGCTACCCCACCAATGCCTTGAGCGCGCTCCGCCGCTTCGACGTTGCCGCCCTCAGCTTCGTCGCCACAGCACTTGGCGCAGATCCGCGTCAGGTTTTTGACTCCAACGGCATCGTCCTCCAACGCCTCCGTCTTCCTGCTCGAAGTGGGGGTGGCGGCATTCGCTCCTGCGCCGACCTCAGCCCCGCCGCCTTTGTTGGTACGGCGGCCCAGGCCCTCCCACACCTCGTCGACCTTCGCGATCCTACGGGTGCCTTGGAGGTCCCTGGCTACCTCCCCCGCCTCGCCTCGGTCCTGGGTGCCACTTCTTTTCGCACAGGTAACGAGTTGCACCGTTGGCACCACCTCCTCGCATCCGGTTGCCGCCTGGGGCGGGCACTCGAGACTGCGTGGGACGGACTTCGGGCTGATCTCCGTACCACGCTGGCTTCCCACGGCGGCGCTGGTTCCGGCGACCCCGCCAACGTTCATCTCGTCGACGGTCCTCTCTCCCACGAATTCGTCTCCATGGGCGTCCTCGTCGACCCCACCATCTCGACACCCGTGCTCATACCCCAACTCCAGCGTGCTCTAACCTCCCAGCGCGAGACAGCTCGGGCCACTGCACTCCAGCGCCTTGCGGCCACCCTTCCCATCACCGAAGCACTTCGAGTAGCGGCGTCCTCATGGGATCGCTTCTCGACCACGTTCATCAGCTCGTGGCCCAGCTCTGGCCTTCAAATCCCCAACCGCTGCTGGGCTGAGATGTGTGCCCAGTACTTTGGCTACCCCTCTCCAGCTTGTTTGGGCCTCGTGGGCACTCGCATTCTGGGCACTGACGTCGTTCTCGACGCTCACGGCAAGGTGCTTCTCACGCAGGCCAACCTTGTCAACCGCGGAGGAGCGCGGACCACCTGGCATGACGGCCAGCTCGACTGCGTCCACGGCAGCGTCAAAGAGGCCGGCATCCCAGCCCTGTCCGAGGTTTTCGGCATCTTTGCTGACGTCGTCGCCCCTACCATTCGCACGCGCCTCTACGGCCGGTACCGAGGCAATCTCGCCCGACGTCAAGTCGTCCCAGACATCCTCACCACGCTCGACAACAAGGAGCAACTCTACGACATCAAAACCCTCGCTTGGGGTTCGTTGTACACCGCCCACGCCCTCCATCCCTCCCACCCGTCGCCTGTCGATCGGCGCGCAGCGCAAGTCCACTCCGAATACCTCGCTCACGCCCGCGGCATCGACGCCATCATCCCCCAGCCGGGTACAGCACCACCGCCTGGCTTCTTGGGCCCTGTCGAACAGCGGCTACGTAGCTACGGCACCGTCGCCGGCCTCGTCTTTGGCGCCTTCGGTGAGGCCAGCGCGGCGTGCCACGCTCTCGCCAAACATGCGCAGAGCGCATCGCTGCGCGAACCTGGGTGACAAGCGGCTGCGCCAACTTCACAGAGGCAAAGGCGGCCCAAACTCGCCGCATCTACCGTGAGTGGGGGATCGCCAACGCATTAGGCCGGGCTCGCTGTGCCCTCACCGCCCTCACCCATGTCGCCGCCTCGGGGAACCCCGCCCAGGCCGCCCGATCCCAGCAGGACGTCACCCTTCGTCGCACATACGTCCGGCGGCAGCATGCAGTAGCGACGACCTACGGGCGGGGCCCGTCCCTCTCTTCGCCTGCCCCACGCCTCGGCGATGACCCCGACTAGGTCCCGCGTACTTATCTCCGCCCGTCAGGCACATCCCTCATACCCCACAAACCCACCCACATCCTTCATGCTCCCCACCCACACCCCCCCCTCTTAGCAGTCGACATTTAAAGACAGACAAACAGACAGGCAAAGGCGGCCCAAACTCGCCGCATCTACCGTGAGTGGGGGATCGCCAACGCATTAGGCCGGGCTCGCTGTGCCCTCACCGCCCTCACCCATGTCGCCGCGCGGGGAACCCCACCAGGCCGCCCGATCCCAGCAGGACGTCACCCTTCGTCGCACATACGTCCGGCGGCAGCATGCGTACGACCTACGGGCGGGGCCCGTCCTCTCTTCGCCTGCCCCACGCCTCGGCGATGACCCCGACTAGGTCCCGCGTACTTATCTCCGCCCGTCAGGCACATCCCTCATACCCCACAAACCCACCCACATCCTTCATGCTCCCCACACACACCCCCCCCTCTTAGCAGTCGACATTTAAAGACAGACAGAGAGACAAACAAACAAACAAACAAACAAACAAACAAACATCTGTCGATTAGTAGTTAAGAAGAAGATTCACCACAGGTCGATGCGTTCACACGGCTTGTTGTTCAAGACTTGAAGAAAGGTTTCGTGAATATGCAAGAAAAGAAAGAAACCAGTTGGGAATTCACTTCAGCAAGTGAACGCGAACCACTTCACCAGCCACGCAATCTTGGTGAAGTGAACACGTCGCCCTACGTGGCCACCGTGAACCTTGGTGCAGTGACTGCCACTTTTTTCTTTTAACGCCAGCGCCGGTCCCGGCCGCGCCCCGTCAGTTCCGTGCCCCCCGCGCGCTGTTGCCTATGTCTGGTGCTCTTAGATTCATTCGCGTTTCGGGCCGAAGGAGGAGTCATGTTCAGTGTTTCTTACTTTAGGCGATGTGAACGAACGACTTCGGTTTCATCTTCGTCTGGTTCTTCCTCATCAACCTCCATCTCCAAAGAGCCTTCGGGGAATCATGGTGCTCCCGGCGTTTTTGAAAGCAGCGTACTGGCAACTTTGTCCGTCTTGTCCGAGCCGAGCAACGTGTTTTTTTCTTTCCCTCGGTCAGGACAAGATTTCCAATGCTCAGGCAGCGCTTTACAGTAGCCCTGCGCGCCATGTGTACTACCAATCGAAAAAACCCTTAGAGCCAGGCTCTCGCCATGTCCGGAAGGACTGAACCCATACTGCTCCTTGGTGAGCGGTAGATACAGCTGTCCAACGTCGAGCACAGCAGCCAGATCTGTGTGAAGCCGACTTCATCCTTCTTTCCTCAAGCTCGGGATAATGCTCTTTCCAGTTGAGCGATCTGATCCATTGAGTGAAGACCTGTTCAAACTCCTCCACATTGAAATCGGTCGGTCGGCATCGGTTCCGTCGTCAGCTGGATCGATATGCCCGCGCACGCCGTCTCAACGTCCCTCCAATCGGGCCAGATGAAGGACATGGCCTGTCGCTTGAACTTATCCTTGAGTGTCTCGCCGTCATGCAGCACCTGCTGGGCTAATGGATTGCCGAAAGGCGCTTCATAACACTCCTTCGACGACGACGTGCTTCAAGATTCGAAGCAGCGACGATATTCAGCGTCCACCACCCGTTTTAACAAGCAGCGCCTTTCGAGTCATGAACGAGGGCGCTTGCGTTCCCCGCCACCGCTGCGGTAGTACTACGCCTCAATTAGGTTTCGATGATCTTCGTCGTCGTCAAAGGTGCGCTTGGAAAAAATCCGCTGCGACGTGTACACGTAGTAAGTGTGCCGAGCCGAGAACGCCATCAGGGAAGAGTGCCTTTTTTTGCCTGGCAAAGCATGGCCATCAAGTAATCGTCGTAATATCTATCCCCTTGGAGGCTACCACACCGCCGTCATAACTTCTCGGTGAGCTGTGTTGACGTCCCAGCGCCGCAGCCTTGAAGAAGTGGGCGCCGAATTCTAGAAACCCTCGAAAAAAGGAGAAATATGATTGGCCGGAGGTCGGCAGTGCACGCGCTGAACGGAATGGTCGCGTCGTCGCAGCCTCTGGCGACCGAGGCGGGGATCCTGATGCTGCGGTCTGGGGGCACGGCCGTCGACGCCGCCGTCGCGATGGCGGCCGTGCTGTGCGTGGTTGAGCCGGGATCAACGGATCTTGGGGGGGACTTCTTCATGCTCGTGAAGGATGGGGGGAATATAAGGGGCGTGAACGGCTCGGGGAAGTCCCCCGCCGCTCTGACGATGGAAGACATGCCGTGGGGCCCGACGTCGCCGCACGCGGTGACGGTTCCAGGTTGCGTGGCCGCGTGGGTGGACTCGCACGATAAGATGGGAAAACTGCCTCTACGCGAGGTCCTCGCCCCGGCCATCCGCGCCGCCGGCGGTTTTCCGATCGCGCCGATGGCGTTTGCGGCCGTCCAGGAGCACCGGTCCTCGCTTCCGTTGGACTTTTTGGCGGACGCGACGGAGGTCGGAGCCGTCGTCTCGAGGCGAGAGCTCAAAACGGTGCTCGAGAATATCGCCAAAAATGGAAAAAAAGCGTTCTACGACGATGGTCCCACGGCCCGCGCTATTGTCAAAGCCGTGCCTCTGATGACGCTCGAGGACCTCAAGGCGCACGAAACGATTTTGAATACGAAACCTCTGTCCGTGGACTTTCACGGCGTTACGGCGTGGGAGCACGGTCCAAACGCCGCAGGCCTCGTCGTGCTCCTCGCCTTGCAGACTCTCCGGGAACTAGGTGTGACCGACTTCTCCACGCCCGAGGCGGTCCATCTGATGATCAAGGCCTTGAAGTTAGCGTTCCGCGACGCGAGGGCCGTCGTGTGCGACCCGTCGACGTGTTACGACGTCGAGCTCATGCTCACTACCGAGTACGCCATCGCGAGTGCCAAAAAGGTCTCCGATGATGATGTCATCATCACCGCACAGCAGTGGCCAATGGGACCGGACACCGCGAGCTTCCAGGCCGTCGACGCCAAAGGCAGATTCGTGTCTGCCGTCAACAGCACGTACCAAGCCTTTGGATCAAAAATAGTCGCCAGCGGCTTCACGCTCCAGAACCGCGGATTCAATTTTTCCAGAGATCCCGCGCACCCCAATTGTGTGGAAGGCGCCAAGCGACCTTACCACACGATCATACCGTGCATCCTTACCGGTAAGATCGAAGCGACTCTCACGAATATGGGCGGATTCATGCAGCCCCAGGGCCACGTCCAGCACATCGTCAACCTCCTTTTCCGGGGAATGGACCCCCAAGCCTCCGTCGACGCCCCGCGCTTCTGCATCGACCTCGACGCCGACGTCGTCAGGATCGAGCCTACTTACGGCGACGAAATTATCACGTACTTGCGGGCGCGAGGCCACGCCGTCCATGTCCTCCCCGACGACAACTACGCCCGCGCAAAAATTGTCGGCAAGGCCCAGATCATCACGCGTTCTTCTTCGACTGGCGTCCTCGTCGCGGGCTCGGACCCGCGCGCCGACGGCTGCGCGATGGGATTTTAGAAAAAGGGATGTTGTAGTATTTGGGTACCAGTGAGGAGGAGAGCAGCATCCTGAATGAGTCCGAGGGAGGCGTGTATGTCTGTGTAAACGCCAGTCCTTCGTCGTCTTAGGTACAGGAATCCTATTTTTTAACCACCACCACCACCACCACCACCACCGATATTATGAAAAGAGCATTGTAGAGAAGAAGGCCTGGCGCAGTCAGTATCTCGCTTCGACTCTTTCGAAACCTGCTTCCAAGCAGGTACATTTCACCATACCTCTTCTGGCAGCGTCTCCTGCTTCACAGCACAAACGAACACATTAATTTTTTTTTCTTTGAGTGCGACGTATCCTCGGGGAGATGTGATGCCGCCACACTTTTTATAGTGCTGTGAATCGCTACAAACTTACCACAACGCATTGATGTTGGAGGAGGAGAGCAAGCGCCCCGCGAACAAGGCTCAATATATTATCCAGGCGGCGGCGGCGGCGGCGGCAGTTTTCTCCTATCCCGAGACCCTCAAAAACCATCATCACGCTCGGAGAAAATAATCACACAAAGTACCAAACCTCGGTCTCTCACAATTCTCGAACTAAATTAAAACAGGGGCCAACTAACATACTACCTAGAGACGAAGCAGCTTCGCTCCCGACTTCCGGAGAGCGGCTTTGACGTCGTCGGCAGCCGAGGTCTCGGCCGCAAACTTCACTTTCTTTCGGGGGGGTGGCTCGTCTTCGTCTTCGTCTTTGCCTTTGCCTTTGTCTTTGACCTGCTTGCGTTTCGGCTTGGATGATAGCCTCTGCGCGGCGGCGGCCGCAGCTCTTGCCTTCTCGACGTTTGCCGCGCGCTCTTCTGCCTTCAACTTGTTCTCGACAGAAAATTCAACGATAAGTCTCGGGATGCCGTCCGTCGCGGGGCGCGCGAATTTTGCGTATTTAGGGTTATTGTTGAGTCGTCGGAGCGCGGCCAGCGCGGCTTCGTGCGTCGCAAATTCGGCAAAACCGAATCCATCCAGCATCTTTGCCTTCTCGGCGCCGGTAATTTTTTTGAGCATTTTGTCGGTTACTCTCCCGAGGTTCCGGACGGACAACCGCTTCGGATTCACAAAAAAAAGTGGGTTGGCGAGCTTGGATTTGTTCTGCCGTCGCGTGCGCTCGCGCTTGACGAGTTCGGCTTCGGGAACTTCTCTGGCCGCGGGGTCGCCGCGGCTCACCAAACCTTCGTCGGCGAGTCCGAGGTGGCGCTTGTCTTCTCTTTCGCGCGACGGCGTACTGGCCGGCGCCTCGGGGAGCGCGACATCTACGCGGAGTTCGCGGCCTTTCATGATGTGAGTTCCGACCAGCCGCTTCGCGTCCTCTTTGAGTTTGACGAACGCCGTGCCGCGGGGAAGGCTTGTCTCGGGATCTCGAACGAGATGGACGCTCTCGACGGCGGCGAGCTTTGAAAAGAACGCGCGCATTGCGCCGACGCTGCTGTCGAACGCCACGTTCCGCACAAACAGGGTTCGCCCAAGGGCGGCGTCACCGCGACAATTTTTCTTCTTGCCATCATCCTTGTCCTCGCCATCATCCTGGTCGTCATCATCCCGGTCGTCATCATCCTCGTCCGCCTCTGCATCATCCTCCTGGTCGTCCTCATCATCCTCAACATCATCCTCATCCTTGTCAGCCTCTTCATCATCCTGAAAGTCCTCATCATCCTTGTCATCCTCAACATCATCCTCATCCTTGTCAGCCTCATCATCATCGTCCTCGTCAGCCTCCTCCTCGTCGGCCTCGTCGTCGTCGTCATCATCATCACGGTTGGCCCTCTTCCTGGGCTGATTCTGGAACTCGTGCTTGCCGAGGGCCCTGTCGACCGCGACTTCGCGCGAATCGATGAAGTGGGACTTCTCCTTGAGGGCAGCCTCCGCATCGCGCTTGCAGCAGAACTCCACAAACCCGAAACCGCGCGACTCGTCGCCGTTTCGCACGACTCTCGCTTCCGATAACGGACCGTAGGCTTCGAAGGCCGCCCGCAGCGCGTGGTCCGTGGTCGAAAACTTGAGATTCCGCACGATGAGCCGACAGGGCCGCACGAGCGTCTCGAGGCGCGCCTTGGGAAGCTTCCGCGCGGCCCTCAGAGCTTCTCGCGGCGTTTCGAAAGTCGCGACTACCGCGTCATCGCCTTTCCGTTCGACCGACAGGACCTTCAGTTCCCCCAAATCCGGGTTCCCCCACACCCGCACGCGCGTGTTGTCGCTCTTCTCGCGCGCGGGCTCGACGATGACACGCTTGCCGTCGACTTGAAATCCGTCTCGTCGCGACAACGATATCGCGCGCTTCGCGTCGCTAGGGTCCACAAACTTCACGAACCCGAACCCGCGCCCGCGAATCACGTCCGTCCGACGCACGGGCCCGACGTCCGCGAGGACTCGCCGCAGCGAATCATACGTCGTATCCTCGTCCAGACCCTTGACGATCACGGTCGCCATTCTTTTAGGGTAAAGGTTAATAAATTGAGGGTTTAGGATGATGATGGGTGCAGCAAAGGGGGCGGGGCAACAGCCTCTCCGCGCTAGAGGCGTCAACTCGCGGACTGGGACGGCAGAACGCCGAGACTGCGCATGCCTTGTACTACGGTGGGTACCAGTCTTCGAGGTGGTCCTGCTGCCGCTCTTCAGGAAGCACGCCAGGTGCGGACCGCGCGTTCTCCAAGAACCTTTCCTTCGGAGAATGCCAGCCTATCCGGCTGCCAAGCAAGGTCCCCGAGCGACGGCTTCACTTCGCCCCTTCGGGGGCTGCCATCTTCTTCTTCTTCTTCTTCGATGACGGCGTCCTTTTTTGTTGTCGGCATTGTGACGAGCAAATCAAGGCGTGCACGTGTTGTTGTCTGCGACTCGACAATTTCGAGCTCTCCTGCCGGGGTCCTCGGGTGAGGGCATCACGGCGTCGCGGTCGGAACCGCATCGTTTGTTTGCCAGATCGGTGACACGATGGGCAATCAAATTGTAGAGTCCGAAATGCACTCGCGTCTCGTATATCTCGTGACATGATCTGGCGAACTATTGCGTCGTCCCTCGCTCTGTCCACCACTTTGCGATATATCGCGCGGCCGTCGCTCGTTTCGATACGCGCAGCGCCGCTTGCGTGGGATTGCGCTCGCGTGTCGATGTCGCTAGCCTCCGCCGCCTGTGCCCGGGTCCTCCCGAGCCGCTCTCCTGCCGTCGGCGTGCGGCTTGCTTTTGCCGCGCTTGTGGTCGCTCGCGGGCGGACGCCGGGGGGTTGCCGGTGGAGTGCCCTTTTCATGCGCAGGTACGTGGGCATTGTTTTGCGTCGGCCGGAGCGCCGTACGAGAAGGTGCAGGTGGCAACGCGAGGCTTCCAGGCGGATCTTCGCGCCCTTTAGATAAGCTCTCCCACCCAAAGCGTCCTCGACCAGGGACTTGCCCGTTGTGGCAATTTCCTCCTCGAGCCGCAGTCGACGGCCCGCATCCCGCTGTCCTGGGGCGGCATCCCAGCATCGCGGACAACCGCAACGACGTTCCGCAGCAACATCCCTCGCAATGATCGTCTTACGCAAAAAGCTCCCTCACAAAGTCGAGTCGTCCTATTGCGGAATAGCGCCTGGTCGTCGTCTCTGCCTCGTTCCGACACCCCTACGGGCCCTAATCGCGTGCTGGGCTTTGTGATCGGTCGACGATTTGTTGTTTCGACGGCGAGAACAACTTACATCAGCGTTGGGAATTCACTGTGCTCACTTCACTAGGTTCACCGAAGTTGGTTCACCTCACTTCACTTCACTTCACTTCACTTCACCGAAAATTTTCGTCCGAAGTCCAATGTTCACTTCACGTTCATTCACTTCGGCTGACGGCCTGACCCTGACCCCCGTCTGATGAGCGAAGTCGAGCCGCGCTACTTGGAGGTGGAGGATAATGTTGATGATGAGGAGGAATTTAAACGCGGTGTTAACAGAAGGAGGAAGTCCACAAGAACGAGCCGATCGCGACGTCGATGTTGTGACGTGGAACACACCCGGCAACAAAAGCGGACGATCAACCAGGTTTTTCTTTTCCAGCGTGTGGGACTGCGTGCGTCGACCGAAGGAAAATCATCCTGACCGCGTTGACCAGTGGGAAGGCGACGACGCATGTGTATATCCGGTGCTGGGAGCGCCTGAAGGTGACGAGAGACTTCAAGAAAGGCACATGGCGGACGACCAAGCCCTCTTGGGGCCCACTTCAAGGCTGCGCATCCGGAGGACGAGCTGGGACGTCTACAGCTCACCAAGAAACAGAAGACAGACCAAGAAAAGGAGGGTGTTATGACGGCCGTCTGCGTTGTGGCAGCCTCGAAGGGTAAATCGGATATTACGAGTTACTTCATGGCCATGCCCAGCCAGGCAAAGCACTCTTCCCTGATGGCGTTCTCGGCTCGGCACTGCGTGTACACGTCGCAGCGGATTTCCAAGCGCACCTTTGACGACGAAGATCATCGCAACCTAATTGAGGCGTAGTATTACCGCGGCGGTGGCGGGAAAGGCAAGCGCCCTCGTTCATGACTCGAAAGGCGCCGTTTGAATGGGTGGACGCTGAATATCGTTGCTTTGTTGTTCGAATCTTGAAGCACGTCGCTACGGAGTGTTATGAAGCGGCGGCTTTCGGCAATCCATTCGCCCAGGTGCTGCATGACGGCGGCGGGACACTCAAGGATAAGAAGTTCAAGCGACAGGCCATTGGCCTATCCTTCATCTGGCCCGATTGGAGTGGCGTTGAGGCGGCGTGCGTAGGGCCTCGTTCCAGCTGACGACGGAACCGATTCCGGCACGGCTTCTCTGCTCCGTTCTGTGGTCGCGGAGCGTGCGGGAATCGATATCGATTTGGCGGCCGCAACCATTGTTCAAGAGACCGGGCTGCAATTAGCGTCGCCGAAGAATTTTTTGTTGAGGTCGAAGCGTGTGACATGCAGGATATCTCAAAAATCTCGGCAGCGGCATGTGGCGACTTGACACGATCCAGAGGCAAGCAGGTGATCAATCCATTCCCAGCTGGCCAGGAGCTGCGGAACATTGCCCACGATGGAGCCAAGTTCTTTTCTTACGGCGGCGCACGTTTGAAGGATCTGCATGCGCTTTTGCCATTATAGCCGGGGAAATAAATCGCCGAAGCTCAAGCTCAAGCTCGATAAGACGAGGTTCCGGGCGCGATACCAACTTATTCGTTCCTTGCTGCGTATGCACCACGTGCTCAAACTGTACGCGGCTACCAACATTGGACTCCCCTGGACAATCAGTGATGAGCAATGGGTGGCGTTGGCTGAATTCGAGGCGATTTTTGCTATAACGGATGACCCCGTTGTTTTCGTGCAACATGAACACTTACACCTGGGGGCGTGTGCCGCATTGATCAGGCACAACATAATCGAGTCTCTGCGAGCTGGGACGCTAGAAGTCATTGATCTCCCGAACATAACTGCGAAATCAATGCCAGGTGAGACTGTCGATGTTGACGACCTCGGCGAGACCGGCAAAATCTGTCTTGAGCGGGCGGCGGGAATAATGAAAACTGTGTGCGTCACTTCGACTACGAATTCAACGATCGCGAGCTAATTGCCTTCCTTCTTGACTTTCGGACTATCAACTGCCGGCACCTGTCATCCAATCAGAGAGCACAGGCTAGGAAGTTGCTTGCTTGCTCAAGGAAGAATATGTGATTTACGCACGGACTGCATTCCACCACGAAAACGCAAAGACTTCCTCCGAGTCTGCGCCGCCCTGCGAGCCTGCGCCTGCCCGCAGTCTCTTGGCGGCACTCGACGCACCCGGCGCTTGGGTCGACGACATTAGTGGCGACGTGCCTTCTTCTTTTGCTATGCCTGAGAACCAGATGCCCGATTTCAATGTGGAGGAGTTTGAACAGGTCTTCACTCAATAGATCAGGCTCTCGAGATCGCTCAACTGGAAAGAGCATTATCCCGAGCTTGAGGAAAGAAGGATGAAGTCGGCTTCACACAGATCTGGCTGCTGTGCTCGACGTTGGAAAGCTGTATCGACCGCTCACCAAGGAGCAGTATGGGTTCCTTCCTTCCGGACATGGCGAGAGCCTGCCTCTAAGGGTTTTTTCGATTGGTAGTACACATGGCGCGCAGAGCTACTACTGTGAGCGCTGCCTGAGGATTGGAAATCTTGTCCTGACTGAGGGAAAGAAAGAAACACGTTGCTCAGCGTGGACCGCCACGGACAAAGTTGTTGCCAGCATACTGCGCATGCGCAAGAATTTCTTCGTTGCGGCGGCGGCGGCCCGGATTTTAAGTACAGGGACCTCGGACACTAGACCGAGTTCTTCAAAAACGCCGAGAGCACCACACATCCGCGAAGACTATTTTTGGTGATGGAGGTTGATGAGGAAGAACCAGACGAAGATACCGAGGTCGTTCGTTCGTTCGTTCGTTCGTTCGTTCGTTCGTTCACATCGCCTAATGCAAGAAACACTGAACCCCATCCACGGTAACTAACTCCTCCTTCGCCCCCAAAAAAAACGTGAATGAATCTAAGAGCACCAGACCTAGGAGGCAATAGCGCGCGGGGGGCACGGAAAAAAATGACGGGGCGCGGCAGGGACCGGTGGCGGCGCTGGCGTTAAAAAAAAAATGTGGCGTTCACTTCACAAAGGTTCACTTTAACCACGTAGGGTGACGTGTTCACTTCAAATCACTTGACCAATATTGTTTGGCTGGTGAAATGGTTCACGCTCACTCGCTGAAGTGAATTCGCTGACTTCTATTGTGGGCTTCATTCACAATTCTCACCCCCTAGGGTAAGGATTACGAAAGATATGCGCGTGATGTCCTTTGCCACGTTCCTCCAAGTCCGATCCGCCCTCGAAAAGGAGCGAAAATGCGACAAGCTGAGTCGGGGAGACGCCCTGCGGCGACGGCGCGCGATGGATCGACTCGTTGAAGCGCATCTCGGAACGGAGCGCCGGGAGTTGACCTTCACACCAAGACTCTTACGGAATTCCGCGCGGAAAAAACCAGACCCCCCCCCCTTCAAGCCGAGGCCCCGCTGGATGCCGCGTCGACGCTCCGCCGAGCGCAAACCGGCGTGGCGCTACTAAGTGTTAAACCGATGCCTTCTTCGAGTTGCCGGTGCAACGAACAAGGTTTGTTCTCGGCTCTTCTGTTCTGTCGATTTCAAAAGCGTCGCACGCTTATTGTTAATGTGTAGTCAAGCGGAGTGGATCAGGGAGGGTCAATGGGGAATTTTTTTGAGGAAGAAGACCCGACCCTCGCCGGGCTCGGAAAAACCATCTTAGGCACCACGGGTGGATAGGCTGTGCTCGCTTTTCAACCGCCAGATTTTATTTCAAAATGTATGCGACCGGTGCACCAGCCTCTCGCGGACTCGAGACGTCTGCGCCGCCCCTTTAGTAGTAGTAGTAGCTGAAGGTTAATTGATAGCAGCACGCCCATCGTGTCGGGAATGGTGGATATCGACGAGGCCGTCGACAGCACCACTACCTGCCTGCTTTGATGTTGGCGTCTTAAATCGTCGTACGTGTCGTCGTTTTAGAATAGCAGTGCTTTTATTATTAAACGAAAACCAAGTGCGTCGGTCGTCGTCGGCAGCAAACCCCGCACGGAAAACACCGCCTCGCGTGCTTGAAAAATAATAATCGACCTCGCGCGAGAAGGCCTCTTACCGTCTCAAGTATGGAGGCGTACGCCAGAGGCCCTCGTGCTCAAGAAGAAGAATGCGCGCGACATTGTCGCGGCTCGAGATGTCTGTCGACCTGGTTTACCCGAGTTCGATCAGAAGGCGTGCGACATCCTGGCTCGCGCGTAGAGAGAGAGAGAACTGCTCAATCAATCTTTTGGCGGACGGCTGATAATACTACGGGACAAAGCGCCTCGAGCGTCCCGAGCTCCTCAAGAACGAATGCATGGATATATTTCGGAGACAAAGCGACTTACGCTCCTCGGAGAGAGAGTCCTTCATTCTGGCAATTGAGATCATAATGACTGTCTCCTGTTCCGAGCCGAAAGCGAAAGCAAGCTCGAGCTCAGGCAATTTCCGCCAAAATCATCGCAGATTACCAGCAGCATTTATTTATTTCGTAGACACCACAACGGTTCCATGATCGAAATATGTCATTTCGCGACCGACCGCCGCAAGATTTTTTTTCGAGCGTCTGAAGAGCGAGGTTGCCTTCGATCTCCGAAACGAACGGCACGAGAACTATAGCTGGATTCGATCCAACACCGAGGTTGCGAGGTTGCTCGAAACTCCGCTTCACGCACTTCGGAGAGGTCTTCTTTTTTCGAAGGAATCTCGTCTTCTTTTTTCGAAGGAATCTCGCTCACTCGCCGCCTGAAAGTAAAGGTGGCGATCTTGTACCAGGGATCGGACGGTGTGGATTTCGGCCCAGAAGTGCATCTTGGCGAGTTCTACATCTGGAGGGGGATGTTCGGGGAAGGCGATGCGACAAAGAAATGGTGAAATACTCGACGCCGAGCGATGTCCTCCGCGGCAGTGCGCCCACCGCGGGTGACGTGGAGCACGACGAGCTCCATTCAATGACTCGCACCAGTCGAAGTTCAAGGAGCAGCCGACCGGACTGCCAACTCAAAGCGCGAGGCGGATGACAAAGAGGTTGCGCCAAGAGGCACCGGACGATCCTTTTGAGATTGCTTACGATGTGATGTGATGATGAGCGAGACAACCCGCGCGGTGTCGTCCTGCACTCGGGAGGAGGTCAACACTATTATCGACCATCAACTCGCGTTCGCATGCCTCCTGTTACCTCCTACTCGTCGAACACTTCTCCGTCGTCGAGTCGCTGGCCAACAAGGCGGTGGAGAAGTCGCCCTACCGTGGCACCGGCCGCACAATACTCGATACTTGTGATGCGACTTAACAACGGGTACTTCTTTCTTTCTTTCTTTCCCAACGCGGCTCCTAATAGTTTTGCTGGGAAATCTTTAGGTTGTGATGACCGCGAGTTGAAGAAGAAGATCTTGCACAAGAAGAATATCTCTGAGGTCACCCACCGTCTCCTCGTGGCAGTACGGCGCCATCCTGTCGCAGACGAGCCTCGAGGAGAAGCACCGCGCTCTCAATTGCATCCTGCGCATCACGGTCCACCTCTCCTGGCACACGGCCCCCTCTGACCGCGCTTCCCAGCGCTCTGAACGCGCGCGCGCTCCGGACTCCGGCGCCGGTGGTGCTCGACATCTTAGGCTTGGTCCGCGGGTCGCATCACGACCGACGCCACGCGCGGGGAGACGGGGGCGACGCCGACCGTACTCCCACCTTGCGGGCGGCGGCCTCTGACGCCTTGCTGCTGTCGAAGCTCCGACCCGGAGGATGGTTTGAGGGCGGAAGAGCTCCAGCCTCAGATCGAGCGGCCTCCACTCCTCGGCACCCGGCGTCGCTCGACGCATTTCGACGCATTTCGACGCATTTCGAGCGATTAAGCTCGCGAAGGCCGTGGCACGGAAGGTGGACTACACGCGGACTCAGCGGCACCTCGACTGTAGGTCTGACCAGGTCTCCGCACCTGCAGATGACCGACGGCATCCGGTGCTCGTCGCCACAATGTTCGAGGCGCACTTCGAGAAGCTCTAGAGTCGACAAGCTCGCTACGCTCCCTCTGTTGGAAGGCGTGGGAGTCCTGCCTCATCGGGATTCTCCCGGGCAACTACCGCGGGATCATAATGCTCGAGGTCGCGCAGGAAGAAGGTCGTTTCGAACATCGTCCGAGCGCGTCATCTGCGAGATCACGAGTCCCAACGTGGGTCCAGCGCGGTCCGACGCTCGTGGTGGCGCTGAAGAAGAAGACGGCGCGAGCACGGTCAGGACGCGCGGGTGCTGTTCATCGACTTCGTCAAGGCGTTCGACCGCGTCCCGCTAGAGCTTGTTTGCGCCTGAAGTTCGCCGAAGCTCGCGGAAGTGTCGTCAAGGTCAATCCACCGCATCCAGGTCCACTTCCCGGTCAGCGATGTCGTCGAATCGGTCGACTCGATCATCGGTTTTGGTCTGCGGTGGGCGGCAGCAACCTGAACGAATGTCTGTAAAAGCGAGCTGATCCACTTGGGCCAGGACGAGGCGACGTACAACGCTTTTTTCAAGCCCAAATACACATCGTATACCGGCCATACGTACTCTCGGCGTTCGTCAGCTCGCCGTTCTTCTACTTGGACATTCGTGTTGGTTATGGACGAGGCCAATCGACGTCCAACCTCTAGCACGCTCCCGAGCTCTCCGAGTGGTTGCGGTCGCGAGTTATACGTCTGCTTACACTCCGTTGGGACACGACACGCTCAAACCCCCCGACGGCCTCAATGCCAACAGCATGTCTGCCGGCGGCTGCGAGACGGACGCGGCCGCAGCTCGCGAGCTGCGTCGTAAGATGGTCGATTCGTGGAACGACAAAACCAGATATTCCAGCCAGGTGGTGACCCGCCGAGAGTTCGAGTAGCACCCCAGCCTGGAAGGCCCAAGCCAAGGGCTATCTTCGAGCGCGGTTGGTTTCATTCATCCTAACAAGTTTGGCGACGGCGCCGTTCGTTCAAACGGGAAACTCTTGGCGACGCTCGATTATCGTCGCCCCGATTTAATAACGCAACTTCCGACGGCGGGACTCCCGACGACGAACGAAACCCTCCCTGGGGTCGCGATATAGATAGGGCTGCTGCCTGCATTGTGCACTTGCTTGGGGTCATGAATATGTCCGGCAGCGGCGGCGGCGGCACTAGTGGGCAAAAGCCCCCCCTCGGAGTCGGAGGCCTAAACAACAAATTTCCGGTGAGAACCCAACCCCCAAAACAATATTATGAAACAAACAACCCGAGTTTATGCATGCATGCATGCACACACTTCTTCGCTGGAAGGAAAGAATGGATTAACGGACCCCGAAGGAGATGCTGGGATGTGACCTGAATTTGGAGTTCATTTGGCGGCCCATGGTGCTCGGGATCGCGTAGTGGGTCGGGGGACCTGTCGCGGCGGTCGCCGACGCTGGGCGCGCCCTCGAAAACACGGCAGAAGGATATGATTTTTGGTGTGACAAGACTGCCTTGGCTTCGCCTCTGGCGTTTCTCCCTTCCTTGGCCGGGTCGATGTAGTGGCCCGGGCCCGGCTCCTTGCTGGCTCTCGCATGCTCGCGGCGGCGACCCTTGATCGTGAAGCTGGTTCCACCCATGTACTTGGACTCGATCTGGCGACCGATCGCCGACCGAGAATCGTATTGGCCGGGAGCGGGCGTATCCAGAAGATGAACATCCGCGCGGTGCCCGGTCATCAGGATGTTCGGGACGCTCTTCTGCGTCGAGAGCTTGTGGACGCCATTCGTGAGACTCTGGGTGTCGTAGTGCTGGGGTGATGGGCTGTCGTCGCGTTTAGAGTAGCGCGCTGCTCTCCCCCTCCCGAACGTCGCCGACGGCGCCGTGCGCAGTTTCGACTGAACTTGCCGGCCGCACGTGACGTTGTCGAGGTGGTACTTGGGCCCGAGCGTGCTCGAAGCCGACTTGCACCGTCCTTCGGTCCCGAACTTTACGCTCGGCACAGTCTTTTGAGAGCTTAGGGTAGCTTTAACTTCTCCGTTAGCGTTCCGACCCTCGGTCAGCGGATTCACGTACGCTCCGGGTCCGGGTAGCGTCGGGTCGGCGCCCATCTGCTTGTCCACCACCGCCTTCCGCGCATTCAAGCACAGCCCGAACGAAGCGAGCGACTTGTCGTCCATAGATGTTACTACGAAGAAGATACGTGTCGCTGTATATTATACTCCTACTCCCTTCGTCAATGTGGATACGTTACGGATACGTATGGAGGCGCACCGGCGGCGCGTCGTTCTCGGCGGCGCCGACTGCGAAACCGGCGCTGCGGCGTCGATCATGAAACGTGTCGTCACGGAGAGGATCATGTGCACGAAATGCGCCCAACAAGTCTGTCGCTTTCCCGGGTACAGGTGGCGCGACGCGACCTACATCCATTTCCGGAACCACTTTCCCAACGAGCCAAAACTTCTTGCCGCCGCCACCAGGAGCGCAACCTCCGCGGCCTACTGCTGCCAGTGTGCCTGGGCGACCGTCGACGACATCAAGGAGAACAAGGACCTCCCATGGATTGTTGCGACTCGATATAACTAACTAACCAACAAACTAACTTGCTTACTTACTTACTTCAGACCTCTCCCGAGCATGGGAGCCAGGCCGGAATCACGGGCCTGTCTGTAGACGAGGAGCGCCGAAAAAAAGGTCGGTCGGCGGAGAGTGACCATCAATCGCCATGCGACGAGGAGACCGCGATGTGACTGACAACCAACTCGAGACTCGATGTACCGTGTAGATATTGCCGCCGACGCCGCCTTCTTCGGCCCCCAGCCGCCCTCGAGATATATGTACGAGCCCTTACAACTTGCGGATTCTGAGAGGAATGGGGTTCCTCGAGAGAGACAGGATGGTTGCGGAGTTTTTATTTTTATATCGTGTGGGGACCTTCCCTTCCCTTCGCGTATCGACCACCACCACCACCGCCTTGAGATGAGAACAAAGGTGCCATCGCTAGGGCGCGCGGGTGAATCGTCGTGGAAGAGCGAAGTCTCTGTCCAGGCAGCTGCTGGATTGGCGGGTGTCGTCAAGCTGCGCTTTGGAGCGCTCTTGTTGTTGTTGTTGTTGTTGTTGTTGTTGTAAGGGGGGCGAATATTGATTGAGGCGCCCGTGCTCAAAGAGACCTGCAGAGATAGAAAAATTAGGGTTAGTAATACCCCCTAATTCAGAGATTTTCTATCTCCAACCTGTTGTGCTCAAACCAACATCTCCGATAAATTTTTTAGTCGCCGTTGTTCGTTTAATCGAATGAAGAATCTTCTTTTGACGCTGCAGACGAGGAACTTGACTCATCTATGACGGCGTCCGCGCCAATAATCGTTTGATCGTGGCGAACGACGCTGTTGTTCCCATCGTAGAGTACAAAGTTATGCAATTAGGTGGCGGCGGGATGGCTCCAAATCTAGTAGATAAGTCGATCACCGTGGCATCCTGCGGTGGTTGCGTCAGCCGATGAGTTGTCATATGGTAGGCAATACTCGCCGCCAAGGTTGGGGAAACCCCGTATTATCGTGACGTAAACTTAATGATCATCGACGCGTAGGCCAATAAGCAGGAATCAGCTGTCGCAACTACCAAGTGTAGAGTAGTAGGACGAATGAGCGCGACAAAGCCAAGGAGTCGGAATAGCAGGGTCGCAGGAAATTGTGACTCGCGTAGTCTTTCCGCCGCAACGTAGCCTGCTTTGCGCTCTTTTCCGGCTATGCCTTCCGCGAAACTACACTATAATTGGTTTGGAAGAAAGTCGACAACGCTCGACGTCCGGTACCACTGTTTGCCCCCCCCCTTGGCAGCTGCGTCCTCTTCGACGTCCACGCCGAGCCGCGAGACCAATTTGTGCGCCATCCTTCTTCTGGTCAATTTGTTCGCCTTCGCGTTCTTAGACGAATCATTGCGCCGAAAGCTGAATCGTGCGTCTAGGGATTTGCGCGAATCGTATATAGCGCCCGTACTGTTCACATCGCAAGATCGCCGGTCCTCTTCGACGGCTTAATTAATGAATGCCTTCGCCTATCACAGCTCCCCAAACGCGAGCACCACTCGTCTTCGAACTCGTGACCGATACGTCTTTGCTTTGTTCGGCAGGACACCAGCCAATCAAATCAAATGAAATCAATTGCGCCGGTCTTGGTCGATACGCCTATTCGTTGTTCTTTTGTGTTGTCGTCTCGCACTCGGAGAGTTGCCTGACGTCGCGTAAGCAGCGATCGACGAGGAAGTTAGTATCGCGCGGTCGTGTAGTTTCTTGGACCTTAGGCATACATCGCGAAATTACGCTGTGATAGTTTGATATCGAACTAATAAGGGATCACCAACCAAGCTGTGGTCGCCTCAGCTTGTGAGTTCGGCAAAAAAAAAAAACTGATTTTTACTAATAAGGGATCACCAACCAAGCTGTGGTCGCCTCAGCTTGTGAGTTCGGCAAAAAAAAAAAACTGATTTTTGCAGCGTTGGGAATTCACATAAGCGAGTGAACCATTTCACCAGCCACGCAATATTGGTCAAGTGATTTGAAGTGAACACGTCACCCTACGTGGTTAAAGTGAACCTTTGTGAAGTGAACGCCACATTTTTTTTTTAACGCCAGCGCCGCCGCCGGTCCCTGCCGCGCCCCGTCAGTTTTTTCCGTGCCCCCCGCGCGCTTTTGCCTCATAGGTCTGGTGCTCTTGGATTCATTCACGTTTTTTTTTGGGGCGAAGGAGGAGTTAGTTACCGTGGATGGGGTTCAGTGTTTCTGGCATTAGGCGATGTGAACGAACGAACGAACGAACGAACGAACGACCTCGGTATCTTCGTCTGGTTCTTCCTCATCAACCTCCATCTCCAAGAATAGTCTTCGCGGATGTGTGGTGCTCTCGGCGTTTTTGAAGAACTCGGTCTAGTGTCCGAGGTCCCTGTACTTAAAATCCGGGCCGCCGCCGCCGCAATGAAGAAATTCTTGCGCATGCGCAGTATGCTGGCAACAACTTTGTCCGTGGCGGTCCACGCTGAGCAACGTGTTTCTTTCTTTCCCTCAGTCAGGACAAGATTTCCAATCCTCAGGCAGCGCTCACAGTAGTAGCTCTGCGCGCCATGTGTACTACCAATCGAAAAAACCCTTAGAGGCAGGCTCTCGCCATGTCCGGAAGGAAGGAACCCATACTGCTCCTTGGTGAGCGGTCGATACAGCTTTCCAACGTCGAGCACAGCAGCCAGATCTGTGTGAAGCCGACTTCATCCTTCTTTCCTCAAGCTCGGGATAATGCTCTTTCCAGTTGAGCGATCTCGAGAGCCTGATCTATTGAGTGAAGACCTGTTCAAACTCCTCCACATTGAAATCGGGCATCTGGTTCTCAGGCATAGCAAAAGAAGAAGGCACGTCGCCACTAATGTCGTCGACCCAAGCGCCGGGTGCGTCGAGTGCCGCCAAGAGACTGCGGGCAGGCGCAGGCTCGGAGGGCGGCGCAGACTCGGAGGAAGTCTTTGCGTTTTCGTGGTGGAATGCAGTCCGTGCGTAAATCACATATTCTTCCTTGAGCAAGCAAGCAACTTCCTAGCCTGAGCTCTCTGATTGGATGACAGGTGCCGGCAGTTGATAGTCCGAAAGTCAAGAAGGAAGGCAATTAGCTCGCGATCGTTGAATTCGTAGTCGAAGTGACGCACACAGTTTTCATTATTCCCGCCGCCCGCTCAAGACAGATTTTGCCGGTCTCGCCGAGGTCGTCAACATCGACAGTCTCACCTGGCATTGATTTCGCAGTTATGTTCGGGAGATCAATGACTTCTAGCGTCCCAGCTCGCAGAGACTCGATCATGTTGTGCCTGATCAATGCGGCACACGCCCCCAGGTATAAGTGTTCATGTTGCACGAAAACAACGGGGTCATCCGTTATAGCAAAAATCGCCTCGAATTCAGCCAACGCCACCCATTGCTCATCACTGATTGTCCAGGGGAGTCCAATGTTGGTAGCCGCGTACAGTTTGAGCACGTGGTGCATACGCAGCAAGGAACGAATAAGTTGGTATCGCGCCCGGAACCTCGTCTTATCGAGGTCGAGCTTGAGCTTCGGCGATTTATTTTTTTGGCTATAATGGCAAAAGCGCATGCAGATCCTTCAAACGTGCGCCGCCGTAAGAAAAGTACTTGGCTCCATCGTGGCCACCACGGTTCAGCAGCTCCTGGCGAGCTGGGAATAGATTGATCACCTGCTTGCCTCTGGATCGTGTCAAGTCGCCACATGCCGCATGCCGAGATTTTTGAGATATCATGCATGTCACACACGCTTCGACCTCAACAAAAAATTCTTCGGCGACGCCAATTTTGGAGCCCGGTCTTGAACAATGGTTGGTTGGGGCCGCCAAATCGATATCGATTCCCGCACGTTCTGCGACCACAGAACGGAGCAGAGAAGCCGTGCCGGAATCGGTTCCGTCGTCAGCTGGAACGAGGCCCTACGCACGCCGCCTCAACGCCACTCCAATCGGGCCAGATGAAGGATAGGCCAATGGCCTGTCGCTTGAACTTCTTATCCTTGAGTGTCCCGCCGCCGTCATGCAGCACCTGGGCGAATGGATTGCCGAAAGCCGCCGCTTCATAACACTCCGTAGCGACGTGCTTCAAGATTCGAACAACAAAGCAACGATATTCAGCGTCCACCCATTCAAACGGCGCCTTTCGAGTCATGAACGAGGGCGCTTGCCTTTCCCGCCACCGCCGCGGTAATACTACGCCTCATTTAGGTTGCGATGATCTTCGTCGTGCGCTTGGAAAAAATCCGCTGCGACGTGTACACGTAGTACCGAGCCTTTAACGCCATCAGGGAGAAGAGTGCTTTTTTTTGCCTGGGTGGGCATGGCCATGAAGTAGCTCGCAATATCCGATTTACCCTTCGAGGCAAACACAACGCCCACGGCCGTCATAAAAAACGCCCTCCTTTTCTTGGTCTGTCTTCTGTTTCTTGGTGAGCTGTTGACGTCCCAGGTCGTCGAATCGAATCCTCCTCCGGATGCGCAGCCTTGAAGTGGGCCGGCCCCAAGAGGGCTTGGTCGTCTGTCTGTTACGTGCCTTTCTTGAAGTCTCTCGTCACCTTCAGGCGCTCCCAGCACCGGATACACACGTGCGTCGTCGACTTCCCACTGGTCAGTCAACGCGGTGGTCAGGATGATTTTCCTTCAGTCGACGCACGCAGTCCCACACGCTGGAAAAGAAAAACCTGGTTGATCGTCCACTTTTGTTGCCGGGCGTGTTCGACGTCACAACCTCGACGTCGCAATCGACTCGTCCTTGTGAACTTCCTCCTTCTGTTAACACCGCGTTTAAATTTCTCATCCTCATCATCAACATTATCCTCCACCTCCAGGTAGCGCGGCTCGACTTGGCTCATCACATTTGGCCGTCAGCCAAAGTAAATGGACGTGAAGTGAACATTGGACTTCGGACGACGAAAATTATTTTCGGTGAAGTGAAGTAAAGTAAACCCAGTGAATTCCGAACGCTGGATTTTTTGTCATGTTCGGCGTTTTGATGTGCGGTACGCATCGAATTTGTTTCATTTGGACGATACAAAAAACGACAAAAGAAGAGGCCATAATAGCCTGCGACAATGCGTCGCGGCAGGGAGCATCCCTGCAACAACATCAAGTGCATCCAGGCCGCGAAGAAGAAGAAGCGGGAATGAAGAATAAACCCATTTCCAGACAAAAAATTTTCCACAACATTATCAGTGTGTTTGGCTCGCTCAGGTCGTTCTCCATTTCTGCTTGAAAGCCAGCCTGCCGCTGCCAGCACACGTTTTTTTTCCAGTCGGGGGTCTGTAAAAAAACGAACGAGAGCGCCGGATTTATTTATTTATTTATTTATTTATTATTAAGAAATGATTTTGTTCTTCGAGGAATGTACGAAATCGGCGGTGGAGTTTATCGCAGCGAGGAGGGATGTCTTGCGCGGCTCGTTAGTTTTGGACGAGACCCTCGCATACTCGCAGACGATGGCGTCGACGCCCTCCTCGAGGGAGTAGAAGGCGTCGGTAATGGCGTAGAGGTTGTCTTTGTCGTTGTGAAATCTGAAGATGGAGTCGATCAAATCCTCGCAGCGGCGGTCGATGGCCGCGAAGTCGACGTCGTCGCAGTAGGCGATGTCCCCTTCGAAGGGTTCGGCGAGCGCTGCGCGCGCGGGGCGGCATCGCTTCGGAAATTCGAAAGCGAGGTAATTTTCCACTCTCCTCGCGAAAAACCAGATTATTCTGCCGTCCTGGCGGCGGCGGACCCTACAGAGGCTGGCGGGCTGGTCGTAGGGGGAAGCGGTGTGTCGGCGCACGATCCGACATCCGAATCTCCTGAGCTCTCCGAGGCAGCGGCAGCGCGCGCATGGTTTTCTGAGCGAAACGTCGGGGAGTAACAACAGGTCGGCGTTGGGGGGATTCCTGCGGTCTAGAGCGACAGGATCGCAGTCAAGCGCCACCGCGATCGTCGAGATATCGTCCTTGGCCGCGATCCTCGCGAGGTGTTCGAAGTGGCGCTTGGCCGCCGCCCGCGCCACCCATCGCCTGCCACCCCTTCTCGTCGTCGAGGTCGAAGCGGGCGGTAGAATCGCAACTACACGCTCGCGGCGCGTCGTCGTCGTCGTCGTCGGGAAGGAGGTTGAGAGCGGGATCAAGAGAGTGTCGAAACCCGAGACTTCGCGAATCGGCTGACGCGGAAACCCGCGGGCGAGCGCGTCGCGTCTCGAGCAAAACTGAAGCTGCTCGAGCCAAAGTTCCTCGGCGGCCGTGGCGCTGCGTGCCTGGAGGAGCCTCGCCTGCGGCAGCGGTTCTGTGTTATCGCGAATCACGAGCCGCGACAACTTGTCGCCAAGGTAAGAGAGCGTCTCGGTTGATCTCGGGTAGTACCACAGCCTCTCTCCAGCCTCGAGGATCTCGCCGCCCAGGCACTGCTGCTGCGCTATGGACGGCGGCGTTGGTGGCTTCTTGGACGGCAGCGTCGGGAGCAGCAGGTGCGTCGAGGGCGCTATCAACGATTGAGCGTGGCGGAGCTGGATAGGGTCGAGACAAAATTTCGCCGCCGTCGTCTCGATCGAGGACGACGAGTACCACAGCCGTCCGTCGAAGGCGAAGGTCGTGTCCCGCAGCAACGAGGTCGGTCCCGGCGCCTTGATGGCAGCAGCAACACCACCATCATCGGCACGCGAATCGCGTTGTTGTCGCGGCGCGGCGACGATAATTTCGTACCGGTTCTCCGGCACGGACGGATCAGAAGAATCCACGGCGTCCCAGGGTGTGGGAGTACTCTCCTCCTCCTCCTCCTCCTCGTACCACGCGAAACGAGCGTCTTCTGGTTTCTTGGCAGCTGTCCTCTGCTTCTTCGGCGGACTCGGAGCTTCTTCGAACGACGAATGACGATGGTGTTCTCCCTGGAGGAGGAGCGCCTCTTGGTGCGATCGCCCGGAGAGGTGTTTTTCCGCGTCTTTAAACGCCATCGTCACTCCACCACCACAGACGTCGCACGCCACAGCGACGCCATCATCATCGTCGTCGTCCGTCGGGACGGCGACGAGCTGGCGACCGCGGCCTCCGCATCTCTCGACGACGAGCGCGTCGAGACTCGCTTGCGCAGCAGACACCACCTCAAAGGCCGATTCCCCAGGGGAAGTAGCATGCGGCAGTCTCCGGAGCCTCCAGGGCCGTTCTTTGTGAGGACTTCCAGCCCGAAAGAAGTCGACGTAGACCCAATCGCTGCTCTTGCTCACGACGATGCCCCGGCGCGAGGGGTCGTCGACGACACACACCGCATCCCCCCGTGCTATCTCCGGCGCGCTCCGTAGAGCGCGCGTCTTCTCCCTCTCGATCCTCGCACGCTCGACGTACTCGGCGCGCGTACCGGGGTCCGCGTCGCGCCACATCTCAGACAACTTGGCCCGCACCGCCCGGTCGAGGAACCCGGGATTATCCGCGCGCACCCGCGCTCGGTGGTCGTTCGCAAAGAGCTCGGATGGACGCAAAAACCGCTGTCCCTTGTAGACGCTCTTTTTCTCTTTTTTCTCCCCACCCTCCTCTTGAGCCGGCATCCCAAAAAACTCCTTCGATGTTGCCGCAGCCGCCAGCTTCTGGAGGGACGCGAGCTTCATCAACTCCTCCCGCCCAACCTTCTCCAACTCCTCCTCCTCGTACCGGCACTTGACGGCGGCGGCGAGGGCCCTTTCCATCATCGGCCGTTGTCAAACAAAGGAAGAAAGTAAGAAAGATACTACCCCCAACAACAAAAAAAGATATTTCAGCGATAATCCGAATTCTTCCTTCCCTAAATATGACTTACCCTAACCCTAGCCGGTGAACGATGATGGACGAGGAAGAAAAAAACGAGGTCGTGGCGCCGAGCGGCGAGGCCGTGGACGAAGCGTTGAAGGCCGCGAACGAGGCCCAGGCTGCGCTGCACGTCCAGAACCTTCCGATTCGAGCGTACCTCGACACGACGGTGGTCCCGATTCTGCTGGACGGCATGTCCGCGCTCGTTAAGGAGAGACCGCCGAATCCCGTCGAATGGCTCGCGGCTTACCTCATCAAGAACAACCCCCAAGGCCGCACGCCCCCCTCCTGAAGCTGCCGCTCTAGAACGAACGAACGAACGAACCTACCTACCTGCCTACCTACCTACTTTTTGACGTCTCGACCCACTCTACGACGTCGGTCGGACTGACTGACTGACAGTTGGAGGGAGGGAGGGAGGGAGGGGCTGGCCATTCTTTTAGAAGTAGCGACGAAACAGTCTGTAAATGTCGACTGCTAAGAGGGGGGTGTGTGTGGGGAGCATGAAGGATGTGGGTGGGTTTGTGGGGTATGAGGGATGTGCCTGACGGGCGGAGATAAGTACGCGGGACCTAGTCGTCGGGGTCATCGCCGAGGCGTGGGGCAGGCGAAGAGTCTTCCTTAACCCTAACCCTCGAAAATTCGGACGATGATGTTCGTGGTGGTTGCAGCGTTGGAATGCTCCGAATGGGCGTTCGTGCACATTCCGAAAACGGGCAAGTACCTCCCGCGTGATGATGAGTCGTCGTCGGCACAGGTGGCAGTTCCGTCGTCTCGATGGTCCGCGATGGACCGCGTGCAGCGCTGCTCCAGTCGCTCGACGCCGCGCGGCTCGGTACGACGCTGCACCACGTCACCGCCGTCGAGCAGCGTCGGATTGTTGGCGAGGAGGAATGGGGGTCGGTCGAGTCGTTCGCGATTGTCCGCAACCCCTTCGACTGGGCCGTGTCTCAGTTTTTCTACAATTTGGAGGCCCACTGCGGACCGGAACAAAGGCAGGGCATTGCCGTGTTCCGGTGCCCGCCGCAGAACGCGACGACGGCCGCAAGAACGCGCGACTACTTCAACGAGTGGCTCGGGGTCCTCGATTTGTGGGCAGACATCCGCAACCGGCCATTCGTCGACGGCAATCTCGTGTCGCGCGTCGGCGCCAACGCCACGTCGCAGCTCTCCTGGCTCCAAGACGAGACAGGCCGGGTCATTGTGAAGCACGTGATTCGCCTCGAAGACCGGGGGTCGTTCCGGGAGTTTTCGACCCCCGGCCGTTTTCTCGGGCGCTTGTGCTCGGGTGATTTTGGCGCCGCGCCAAATAACGAAGAAGAAGAAGAAGAAGAAGAGGCGCCCCACGTCAAGAAGAGCCACCACCTCCAACGGAGCCTCTACTACGTCGGTCTGGGCTGCGAGATCGTCGCGCGCCGATTTCGCTCCGACTTCCTCGCCTTTAACTACGACCCCCGCAACTGCTCGGGCATCGGCGACGGAAAACCCTTTCCGTTGTAACTCTCAGGAGGGAGGGTAAGGGAAAAAAAATAGATCCGTTAGAATATGGAAACCGTGGACGAACTGCGCGTCGCCGGGAACGAACTGTTCAAACGCGGCAAGTTGGAGGAGGCCGTCGAAAAGTACTCGGACGCCCTCGCGATCGAGCCGAAGAACCACTTGCTGTACTCGAACAGGTCGCTCGCCAACTGCTCGGCTCGGAAGTTCGAAGAAGCGATCGCCGACGCAACGGAATGTATTCGACTCGCGCCGACCTTTGTTAAAGGCTATTACCGCCTCGCGACGGCCCAAATCCAGAGCGGGAAGGACGCGACGGAGACGATCGAGAAAGGGTTGAAGTTGGATCCGAAGAATTCCGAACTCAAGAGGCTTCAGAAGAAACCGAAAGAAACAGACGCGGCGACGCGAAAGGAAGCCGCCGAGCTTTCCCAGCAGATCCAAAAGCTCCAGCGCGAGCTCCAGGAGGCGAGAGGTATGTCCCAGAGTTGTCGCCGCGAAGGCACGCGCTGTGCTCTCACGAAGCGTCAAATAGACGACCTCCGCGACGACGTCGCGGTCTATAGAGCCGTGGGAAAAGCCTTCTTGTTGTCCACAAAACCAGCAATTTCAAACCTCCTCGATGCGGAGTTGAGGGCCGCCGACGACAAGTCCAAAGCCCTCGCATCGCGGTGCGCCTTTCTCGACCGCTCCATCCAGTCCACCCAAAAAGACCTCAAGGCGCTCTTTTAATCTATATAGTTAGGGCGGCTGCCGTACGCGCCTTTTTTTCGTCGAGGTGCCCCCCGTAGTTTTTATTCCCGCGCCTTAATATCTGCGTCGATGTCTCTCGGGTCGGCCAGGATTGTATACTTCGAGACGCACCGGAAATTGTTGCGCCTCTGACACTCGCGTCCTAGAGGTGGCGGGTCGGGTCTTCTGGCACGACAATACGCTCATCGTCGCTTCAGTGAGCAATGGTCGGAGGAGTTGTGGGCAAGAAGAAACGCCTCAGGAATAGGACTTTTGCTGCCCCGCATCCTATGAATCCGTTTTAATTCGTCTTCAAGACTTAAAGAGTAGATGTAGTGCTTCATTTCAAGTTCGTGACGTCGAGTCAATCACACTCGACCGGTCGGAAGAACGCATTGGTACCCTGTCACGTCTTGCGCGCGGACTCGATGTCGTGCTTATGCTGTCCCGACGACGTCGCCGACGACTCCGATGACGACACACGGTGGCGGGAGAACCTGCTAAAGGATGTGGAGCAAGCGGCGAAGCAAGCGGCGAAGCAAGCGGCGAAGCAAGCGGCTCCGCTGGCGCTCGACGCCGCGATCGAGGTCGCGACAAAACTGCCTGTCGTCGGGAAGTTCGTCGAGCTCGTCGCCTCCCTCGTCGAGAAGCTGCGTAAGCTCTCCAAGATGTCCAAGGACATCGCCACCGATCTGGAATGGGCTGAGTCGATCGCGGGCTTACTCGAGGGACTCAAGAGCCAGCTGGAGAGCGACCAGTCGGGCGAGCCGTTTGAGGATGTCGTCCTCGAATTCGTCCACAAGGCCGTCTTTGCGGTCTGCGAGCTCATCGAGCTCGGCAAGCACTTGCATCAGAATGACGTCATCACGCGGGCGGCGAGGGTGGCTATCTGGAAGCAAGAGTTCGCAGAGCGCAAGGGAGCTGTTGATCAAGCGGTCGAACGTTTAAAAACGGCGCTTCAAATCGACCAGTATCGCATCGCTCGCGAGCACACCGGGTATCACCGCCTCCAAATCGGGTATCACCGCCAGCAAATGGCCACCATGCACCAATTCTCAAAGCAGTTGGACGCAAACAGGGACCAATTCTCAAAGCGGTTTGACGACGTAGAGAGCGTCCTGCGAGGCCTGAAGACGAGCTTGGCCTCACCCCAGCCGGAACGGCCGGAGATCCAGCCTATTTTGACGGCCATCGAACAGCTCGAAGGCGACGACGCCGAGGCCGCGCAAAAGACGATCCAAGAGGCGCCGGCGGCGGTTCGGAAGTTGACCGAGGCGCTGGTGGCGGCTGGCATGGCGCTGTATCGTCTTGAAAAGTACGACGAGGCGCTCAAGTCGCTTCGTGCGGCTGTAAGCGAGGACGTGTCGAATGCCGAGGCATGGTTCGCGATCGGGTTTGCGCTCCATAAGACGGGCGGTTCGGCCGAGGAACAAATCGCAGCGTACGAGCGGTGTCTCGATCTCGATCCGCACTACGCGTGGGCGCACTACAACTACGGCACTTTGCTCAAGGACGTGCGCAAGGACCATGACGGCGCCGAGCGCGAGTACAAAGCCGCGATCGAAGCCGATCCAAAGAACTCGTGGGCGCACTGTAACTACGGCATTTTGCTCAAGAACGTGCGCAAGGACTACGACGGCGCCGAGCGCGAGTACAAAGCCGCGATCGCAGCCAATCCGAACGACTCGAATGCGCACACCGTCTATGGCGCGTTGCTCCATGACGTGCGCAAGGACTACGACGGCGCCAAGCGCGAGTACAAAGCCGCGATCGAAGCCGATCCAAAAAACTCGTTGGCGCACACCGGCTATGGCATTTTGCTCCATTACGTGCGCAAGGACTACGACGGCGCCGAGCGCGAGTACAAAGCCGCGATCGAAGCCGATCCAAAGAACTCGAATGCGCACACCGTCTATGGCGCGTTGCTCCATGACGTGCGCAAGGACTACGACGGCGCCGAGCGCGAGTACAAAGCCGCGATCGCAGCCGATCCAAAGAACTCGAATGCGCACTCCGTCTATGGCGCGTTGCTCCATGACGTGCGCAAGGACTACGACGGCGCCGAGCGCGAGTACAAAGCCGCGATCGCAGCCGATCCGAAGAACTCGAACGCGCACAACAACTACGGCATTTTGCTCTACGACGTGCGCAAGGACTACGACGGCGCCGAGCACGAGTACAAAGCCGCGATCGAAGCCGATCCAAAGAACTCGAATGCGCACACCGTATATGGCGCGTTGCTCCATGACGTGCGCAAGGACTACGACGGCGCCGAGCGCGAGTACAAAGCCGCGATCGAAGCCGATCCGAAGAACTCGTCGGCGCACAACAACTACGGCTGGTTGCTGCATGACTTGCGCAAGGACTACGACGGCGCCGAGCGCGAGTACAAAGCCGCGATCGAAGCCGATCCGAACAACTCAAAGGCACACTTCAGCTACGGCTGGTTTCTCCATGACGTGCGCAAGGACTACGACGGCGCCGAGCGCGAGTACAAAGCCGCGATCGCAGCTGATCCGAAGAACTCGAACGCGCACAATAACTATGGTGTTTTGCTCTATGAAGTGCGGAAGGACTACGACGGCGCTGAGCGCGAGTACAAAGCCGCGATCGAAGCCGATCCGAATCAGTCGATGGCGCACTCCAACTATGGCGAGTTGCTCCATGACGTGCGGAAGGACTTTGACGGCGCCGAGCGCGAGTGCAAGGCCGCGATCAAATTAGATCCAAAGAACGCAGAGGCGCACAAAACTTATGGCTGGTTGCTGCATGACGTGCGCAAGGACTACGAAGGCGCCGAGCGCGAGTACAAAACCGCGATCGAAGTCGATCCGAAGAAATCGGAGGCGCACTACAAGTACGGCAATTTGCTGTGTGACGTGCGCAAAGACTACGACGGCGCCGAGCGCGAGTACGAAGCCGCGATCGAAGCCGATCCGAACAACTCGAAGGCGCACTTCAGCTACGGCTGGTTTCTCCATGACGTGCGCAAGGACTACGACGGTGCCGAGCGCGAGTACGAAGCCGCGATCGAAGCCGATCCGAACAACTCGAAGGCGCACTATAACTACGGCCTATTGTTGGAGACCGTGCGCAAGGACTACGACGGCGCCAAACGCGAGTTCAAAGCCGCGATCGTAGCCGACCCGAATAACTGGAACGCGCGCTCGAAACTTCTCTCCTGCAGTATTTCGTAGGCGATTGTGATGATACTCCGCCATCGAACACCATAGGGGTCCAGCGAATGCGAGGGAGGATGCACGGTGTCATTGTGAGCGGGTCCCAAGACTCGAGCCGCGGTAGGGCCCGCTTCGGCGAAGGACCGACACACGCTCCCTCGCCGGTACCCTCCCCCTGAAAAAGGGTCCTCATTGATCCAAGGACATGTTGTAATTTCTTGTTAACGCCATGCTTGTGGAGTACGACCTCCCAAAAGTGCGGGCCCGGTCGTACGCGAAGGAACGGATCGAAGGGTCGGGGCTGTTCGGGGCGCTGCACCGGATGCCCAAGGGCACAGCGCCCCTTGCACTTGCACCTCGAGCTGGCGGGGAGTTACATTTGGTTCGCCGAGACTTCCGCGTTGGGCAACGGGACAAGCTAAACATGAACGGTATTCCTGCGAGGATCGCGTACCCGAGGCGCAGTGGCTGCTCGAGAAGATCACGCACGCGAGTCACAACGACAGCGGGCAATCGCCGCAAGCTTGGGACCAGCGTTCGACAAAACCGATCTATTCGACGAATGAAGTAGAGCACCGGCCCCATAAACCCCGGACGCAGCACGTTTGCTCGGGCCAGAACCGATTGTTCGCGACGTGGCCACCGGTGGTCACGACGTCTGCAGCCGTTTGATGAGCTGGATCGGCGAATGGAGTTCAGAGAGCTGCTCCCGCTTGTGAGGCGCTCACGTGGAACTGCACAAATCACGCAGCTCGCGCTCCGTCTCAAACGGTTATCCATCGATTCGACATCCCAGCAGATTCGTTATCGTTCGCCGCCTTGTCTCTTCCTGGTGCCGAACCACTTGCCATGGCTAGGAAATGGTCTTGGCCAGGGTACGAACCGTTTCTGGTGCGCGTGGCGTCTTGTCACCAAACGTCAAAACAAGGGTTCGGGTCGCGTCTCAATGGTAGGATATCCCAGATGAGTGTGTCTCACCTCGGATCCGGAAAGCATGGACGATTGGATCCGAAGTGAATGGCGCGCGAGAGATCTCATACTATTAGGTCGCTCCCGGTCTCGTCGGTGACATCAATCGAGTTCGTGACGGACAAGAGTCCGACGGCGTCGAGCGGTAGCTAGAGCGCTGGGTAAAGTTTCTTATTCTCTAGCCTACGCCGATGTTTGATGCGTGTCGTCGGCAAGTTCGTCGAGCCCACGGCCTCCTTCGTCGAGAATATTGCGTATTCTGAGACGTCCGGGCGCATCGCCGCCGGTCTCGAGTGGGTTGTGATCTTGCTCGAGGGGTACGCGAGAAGGACGGCTAGCCGTTTAGGAATGCCGTCGTCGAAATCATAAAAACGGTCATCTCTGTGGGCACCATATCATCAAGCGGCGAGGGTCCCTATCTGAAACCACGAGTTCTCAGGGCGTAAAGGAAGCGTACGTTTACAGCGGTCGTACGTTCACAGCGCCCGACTTGTACACGCGGCCGAGATAGACGAGAACGCGGCCGAGATAGACGAGAACGCGACGTTCGGAACAGTGTGACGACAAAACGAGCGTGCTCCAAGGCCTGGCGACGCGCTCGGACTCGCCACAGCCGGAACAACTTCTTTTTTATGGCCGACAAACAAGTCGCGGGCGACGACACCGAGAGGTGCCGGAGGACGTTCGACAGCTGACCGAGGCGCTAATTGAGGTTGGCATGGCGTTGTGTCATCTTGGCGAGTACAACAACGACGACGACACGTTCATGTTTCTTCGAGCGATCGGGGTTTCGATCATAAAATCGAGCTGCTGTTTGGCAAAGGAACAAATCGCTGCGTATACGAGCGCATCTCTTGATCCGCACTGCGCGGCGGCGCACTACAATTACGGCATGTTCCTGTGAAGAGGTGCGCAAGGACTACGACGGCGCCGAGCAGGAGGCCGCGTAGTTCGTTCACAGATCCGATTATTTTTCACGGTTGTGCGCGAAGACTATCGACTCCTGGAAGTGGGCCGTGCTCCCGACACGCGACCTATTACGGGAAGCAAAAAGTGGGAAAAAGAATGCGGGTACACAGAGGCAAAGTCAATTCAATAATAGGGATCGCCGCTGCTTGGGGGAGAGAAGAAGCACAGGGCAAACCTGGGGCTCTCACTCTCTGTAAAGAAAAAGTTAGTTCGGGAGTAAGAAAGGAACGGGCGAGGCGCAAGGAAGCTGCCGAGCTCTCCCTGCAGATCCTAAAGCTCCAGCGCGAGCTAAACTCGCCGATTTCGGTGTACAGAGCAGTGGGAAAAGTCTACTTTATTCTTAACCCGCAATTTCGGACCACCACCTCGACGTCGACAACAAGTCCAAAAGCCCTCGCATCGCTGTGCGCCTTTCTCGGCCACTCCAACCAGTCCACCCAGAAGGTGCTCGTTTTAACATGATTCGCAAAATCGCGATGCTGCCTCGTGTCGCAGGGCAATCACATGTCCAATCGATGTCGCGTAATTCAATTTATTTTCCCGCTATCGACTACCTGCTGCCGAGTACGTGCCGCGATGCCTCGACACGCGGGGGGACTCGTACCTTCGCCGCTCACAAACCGGACCTTGTGGACCCCACACACTCACAATCTATATAGGTGACGAGAGGCGGATCGCTTGGCGCGACACCACGCACATCGTCGCTTAAATGCGCGCAAAAACACGAGCCGGCCGTAGACGCAGCGAACGGAGACGCGCTCGGGGCGGGCGATCCCGGGGGGGGGGGGCTTTTTTAAGTGTTCACGAGCTGTGGTCGGTGCTGCAGGCAAAAGAAGATTCCCGGCGTTGGGAATTCACTGGGCTCGCTTCACCAGGTTCGTTGAACTTGGTTCGCGTTCGCCGAATTTTTAGTTGTCCGAAGTCAAACGTTCGCTTCGCATTCGTTCGCTTTGGCTGACGGCCTGACCCAGGCTGATGGGCAGCGCTACCTGGAGGTGGAGGATAATGTTGATGATGAGGAGGAATTTAAACGCGGTGTTAACAGAAGGAGGAAGTTCACAAGAACGAGCCGATGTGGATGTTTTGTGACGTCGCGAACACGCACGGCGAATCTGTGGATACGATAATGTTTTGCTCGGACGAAACGGACAAAGTTGCCCTACTGCGCACGAAGAAGAAGAATTTCATTGCGGCGGCATGGATCAAGCATAGCGACCTCGGACACGAGGCCGAGTTTTTCAAAAACGCCGGAAGCACTACTATCCCCGAAGAAGAAAACCTCTGCGCGGAGATGGGGTCTGACCGACGAATGAGGTCGATCACATCGCCTAAGGCAAGAAATAATACAGAACACCATCCACTGTCACTCCTCCTTCGCCCGGGAACGCGAATGAAACTAAGAGCTCCAGACCTAGAGGCAATAGGCGGCGGGGGGGGCACGGAAGAAACTGACGGGGCGCGGCCCAGGCCTTCAAAAAAAAAAGTGACGTTCACTTCGCCAAGGTTCACTTTAGCCACGTCGGGCGACGTGTTTGCTTCAAATTTTTTTTGACCAGAATTGCTGTGAAGTGGTGAAAAAAATCACTCGTGCTGAAGTGCATTCCCAACGCTGAGACTTCGAAGAAGAAGAAGAAGAATCGCCTCAGAAATTTTTTTCGGTTTGGGTGCATAATAATTATAAGACTCGCGGATTTTTTTTTCTGGAACTGTCGACCAACAAGCATGTTTCCGGGAAATGACGAATTATTCATTTCCCAGGAACTTTCCGACGGAAACGAGGGATCGGAAACTCTTGGAAAGCTTCCACTGCTGGACCTCTTTCCGCGCGAGTCAGTCATTTCTTCGCCGTTCTATGTTCTATCCGTTGGATCCGCCGCAAATTTTTGTAGTTGTGGTGAAATACGACAACTGCATGATGACTTCACTTAAAAATCGTGACGTCGATTTCGTGGCTGCCAGCATCCGCACTCGCGCGCGTGGTACCCAGTCACGCCTTGAGAGCTTGCTCGTGCTTATGGGGTTTCGACGACGCCGTGAGGTGGGAAAACCTAAAGAAAGACGTTGAGCACGCGGCGAAGCGAGCGGCTCGGCGGACGCTCGACGCCGCGAGGGTCATCGTCTGGAACCTCGACTTCGCAGAGCACAAGAAAAAAACTGTCGACGACGTAGCAGCAGCAGCAGCAGCATTCGAACGCGGATTTCGACAAAAGCACCAACCTCATCGCTCGCTTGTCCGCATCCTCTCTCTCTTGTTCGAGGTCCCAAGGCTGTGCTGTCTGACGACGAAAAGTGCGTGCTCTCCAAGACCTGGCGATGCGCTTGGGCTTCGCCGGAACGGCCGGGGAGTCAGCTTTTCTCGACGGCCGTCGAACAACAACTCGCGGGCGACGACGACGCCGATCCTGCTCAAAGGGCGATCCGTTTTGGCAGTTGAACGAGGTGCTGGCCGGCATGGTGTTGTATCGTCTTTGAAAAGTACGATGCAGAGCTCAAGTCGCTTCGGGCGGCCGTGGCCAAGGACGCGTCGAAAAAAAAAAACGCCGACGCGTGGGGTTCGCGATAGGGTTTTTGCTCGAAAAGACGGGCGATTCTTCGGCGGCAATCGAGGTGTGCAAGACGCGTCTCGCTTCCGCGCAACGTTTTTAGGCGCACAACAATTATTTTTACGCTGATTGCTCTCTCGCGTGCGCGAGGACTACGACGGCGTCGGCGATCCGGGCCGATCGAACTTTCTCGCTCGCGCGCGAGAATTATCGACTCCTGCACACCAGACGCGATGGGGGCTCCGAAAAGAGACGCGGTTAGAATGCTCCACCAACCCCGCGTCGCAGCAGTCCCCCCTCCCCCGGGCCGCCCTGTTGCGCCCAGCAGGACGTCACACTTCGTCGAACACACGCCCGGCGGCAACTTACTGGGCCCGTCCTCTCTTCGCCGACTCGGCGATGACCCTGCGTAACCATCTACGCCCTTCAGGCGCGTCCCCACCACGCGACGCACCTCCTACAGCAGTCGAGGAGCTTAAAAAACCAAAAGGGCGAGCGAGCGAGCGAGCGACCAGGAGTTGTTATGAAGGCGAGGAAGGATGGCTGCTTCCGCCCAGGATTCGATTCGATTCGATTCGATTCGATTCGATTCGATTCGATTCATTCCTCCGGTGAGCGTCGCGTCGCGTCGGGGAAAAAAATAAAAAAATTAGTTAGGAAGTTGGGCGTCGCGGAGGAGGGTTTTAGCGGCGATTTCAGGCAGCATGGAAGTGGCGGCCATGCCGTACTGGATTCGGGCGAGGGAACAGTCCTCGACCAAGTGCGGGACGTAGACCGCGTAGAAGTGAAAATTGGAGGTCGAGTTCGTTGGAGCCGAGTAGATCGCAACGTTGAAGTCGGGGTCGTCGAAGGCGTCGTAGGCGAGCTTGGCGACGGCCTGGAGCGCGTGGGCAAAAGCGGTGAGTTCGTGGTCGGTGGCGTCGTCTATCCGCCGGCGACACGCCGTCGTGATCCACACGGTCCCCGAGTGCGTCGCCGTCTCGGCAAAGGCAACGGCGTCGGCGTCGAAAACCACTCGACGTTCTCTCCGAGCTCTCTTGACGGCGTCGCATATCGCACACCCGGGCGCGGCCTGGCTCTGCGCCCTGACGAGGCGCATGACGGCGGGGGGCACGAACTGGAGGGCGACGACCTGGAAGTGCGCGTGCTGCAGCGAGCCGCCGGCGCGCGCGCCGTGGTTGATAAACTGCGTGACGTACCGCGCTCGCGGGCTCAACGCCGAGAACCTATCGCGCCACAACAACACTAACCGCGCTACCTCGTCCGGCGTCTGCTGCGCCAGACACACGTCGTGGCGCCGCGAGGCCACGATCACCTCCATGTGGCCGGCGGCGCGAATCTCGTGTTCTCGCGTGCGCCGGCCCGTCCCGAGCGCGTGGAAGATCGGGTACCGGTTCTCAAAGCATCGCGCGACCCAGGGCTCCCCCAGAACGGCCACGGGCGCCGCGCAGAGGGCCTCGTTTCCCGGGCAGAACGGGCACGACGGTTCGCGCGCCGGGCGCTCGTGCGTCCGGCAGCGGCCGCCGCCCCGCGGCGATCGCACGTAGTCTCGCGGCTTCGTGTTCTGCGCGATATACAGCACGCACTCGTCGCTCGCCGGGTTGTGCCGTATGACGAACTTGTTCTCATCGTCCGCGCCGTACTCGAGCTCGCACTCGAACCCGATCGGCGTGCTCCGGCCCAGTATCGGTGACGATGGCTCGTTGCTGCTCATCGTCCCCGAAACGGAACTTCAACGGATCCTCCCAGAATTTTCAACAATACCTCTTCTTTTATTTTGTTTTTTTCTGAAGGAAAAGTTGCGACAGATACCTTCGCCTCTGACCTCCTGAAGACGACGACGACGACGAGGCCAAGCTCGTAGTCCGCGAGGCGGCGATGCGTGTGGTGGCCATCGGGGGGCCTGTCGCGAGCGCTTTGAACAAGGCGCAGGCCGAGACTGCGCCGGCCTGGGCGAGCGTCAGCTACAAATCGTGCTGCGACGACGACGACGATAAAGGAGGCCGGGCTTGCGGCGATCGTCAAAAAAAAACGAGCCGCCGCCGACGACGACGGAGCTGCCACTCGAGGTTTTAGCGCCGGGAGCTCCGGATCAAAAAGGCGAGCGCGGCCGGCGCGGGCGTCTTGGCTGTCGATCAGTACTCTCGCTTTCGGCCTCGAGAAGATCATGGACAGCTGCAGCGCGCTTTACGCCGAGGACGCGAACTGCTCCTCGGTGATGTTCGGATCGGATCGGATCGGATCGAATCGGATCTACGCCGCGTCGCCTCGAATGAGACGACGCTCGAGCGCTCAAGCCAGGAGTGGCTGCGCTCCAGCCCGAGGAGGTCAACCGCATGGCCTGGTCCAAGTCCGGCCTCTCCCCCTTCAACCAACCATGCCCCCCTATTGGATCCAGCTCTGCAAGGAGCAGCAGCAGGACGATGCCCGCGCGGCGCCGGCGGGCGAACTCTCCGCGCTTCTGAACTCGTCTGCGCTGATGCTGCTCCCGTCTTCTTCTTCTCGGAAAAAAAAAACGCACGCGCCACCCCGGACGCCGACCCAGAATCCGAAGCTCCCATCGCCGGCGGCGCTCGCCTGACATCTGCTGACCTCCACCTGGCGCCGCCAACTCCCCGGAGAGAGAGACTCCGGCTCTCGTACCTCAAGCAACAAGGTGTCTCGGCCATCAAGGGCTACTCGGTAAAGGCCCCATCACGGAGCAGCTTGGCAAGCACAACCTCGGAGCCTACAACACCACCCAGGACGACGCCGGCAAGATCGCCCTCCTTCGCCACCTCGAAAAAAGCCCAGTTTGGCACGAAAATCCTCCTCTCCTGGCTCCCCGAGAGCCAAATTTCGCTCCCGGCAGCGAGAACGCGCGCGAGGCGCCGCCGCCCAAGAAAGAAAAAAAAAAAAAAAGCCCGACGACGACGACGACGACATAGGCGCCTTCCAACTCAAAGAAGCCAATGCCGAGGAGTGCATAGCCGCCAATTCCAAGCGCGCCTCTCGAAAAAAAAAATCGGATGCCTGCCGCTTTCCCCCATTCAAGCTTCCAACACCACCTCAAGTGTCTGAGTCGCCCTTGGGCTCTCAGGTAATAACCTTCGCCTCTAAGTTATTTGGGCGCCCAGACAGACCATCCGGAAGCATACAACAGAGCTCACCAGAAAAAGTTCCGGAGATGTCGGGGCGTTGTCCGCGGGGACTCACTCGGAGTCCCAATAACAGGTACACGCAGCCTTATTATGAAAAAAGTGGGCAAGGGGCTTGGTTGAAGGCGCCTCTATCGGAGTCTCAAAAACAGGTACACGCAGCCTTATTATTAAGGGATCGGTCAAGTTTGGTCAATAAGTTTGGTCAATTTCTTTCAAGTTTGCTCGATTTTGATGCACGTTTTAAGGAAAAAAAATTCACACGTTTGGTCACTTTCAATAGAAGTTTGATCAGTTTTGGTCACTCCGAAATTGCATTAAGTTTGATCAATCAACCCTTCAAGTTTGATTAATAACCTTGTAAGTTTGGTCAACAAGTTTTTTGATCACTACTTTGGTGCGAAAATGCTGTAAAAACGAGAGCTAGGTGCTGCAGCCACGCAGAATCTACCGTGGCGTTACACGCGCGGCATTGGCATGGGCACCCCCCCCATGACCGCCCGCCTTAGAAGGAGATCCATCCTAAGACAGTGCGGCGATACGCAAGGAGAGCGGGCAGCGACGCGCGGCCTCGAGAGCAGATTTTCCCCACGGCTTGGCGTATTTAAGCTGGGCCCATTCTCGTACCTTCCATCGTTCGTAGAAGCCACCCAAACCGCGACTCACCACGGTGGTGTTGCCGTGGTCGTACGTCATTCTTCAGCAACAAGCGGACATCGGACACCAGACTTATTACATGGTCTGCGTGAGACGGACGGATCACCCCATTCTGCATATCCCAAAATCTCTCCGAGAGGGAGCGCGTCTTTGATAATCGACTCGGGGTCGAGTTAAAACGCGAAACTCGACGACGACCTCGAGAAGAAACTGCGAGAGGCAACGCTCCTCCTGGAGCACCCGAAGATTGTAGTCCCACCACGCTTGTGCGGGACCGTACAGGACCACGTTCAGGAGTTCCTCACCGTCGCGTACCCGACCCGGAGATAGCTGTCCAGCTTGATCATGGGAAAACGGCAACGCGAGCACGTGCCGTTACGCCAGCATAAACAACTCGCACGACCGTCAGTGAACACCTCTTTATCCTCCTCCTCCTCGCGCATCTCGACAACCCCGCCCTGCCGCAAGATTCCCCCGGGAGCTGCTGCTGCACCGTCGAGCACTGTACGAGAAAGTCGGCAAATACAAGCTGCGGCGCGAAGGGATGTCAAGACGTCGACATCCTCTCTCCGGAAGATCGCCGACACCAAACCTAGACAAGTCTCAAATATGACAAGTTTGATGTGATTGTTCGAAATTTGATCACACCAAATTGAATGCCTCCAAGTTTGACCATACACGCGCGTCAACATGCGAATACTCGCAGAACAACATCCACAAACAGGGCCTGCGTAAGACAACGCTGATACCACGCTGTTTTCTTCGTCGCCCAAGATTATTCGGATGCGCCTTATTAGTTCGATGTTTATGACAGACTGCAGCGAACGATCTCGGTTCGTCATCTCGTGCCTTTAGCGGATGACATTGTTGCAGATGTCTATCAAACGCATATGCCGAGAAGAGCCGCCTGACTTGCCCTCCATAAAGCCCTTGATGAGGACCGACACGGCCTCGCAGAAGTGCTTCGCGCGATAGCTGGATCTTTGTCGGCGAGAAGATTCCGAGAGCAGGTGTGCCTTTTACAACACACGTGACGACGGTATTGTCTACTTGCACATCACAACGACCAGCACGCACATAAAAGCTGCATCTTGCATATAGCACTTGAACGACTGCGCTGTCGCGCTGTAGACCATGTTGTTGTAAACGCCGTCAACTTGCCGCTCGTGTCGAACATCAGATGCTGCTGCAAGTCGGCCTCGAGAACACACATGCTGAACTTGGCATCTTGGTTAGGTCGAGAAAAGTGGACTACCCTCGTATTTGCGCGCTCTGATCTGCGACAGCGTACTCGGCGATCTCTCATAGTCGTTTACCTTCGTCTGGGCACGCGACTTCTTGTTTTCTTTCTCGGCGTCGTGGTCAACCGACGTCGGCGTGTTACCACCACGCAACCTGAGCGACGAAACCCGCATCGATACCGTGTTCGTTTCGAAGTCGAAGGACGATCCGGAGTCACAGCGCGACATGCAGAACCGCTGAAAGCTTGATCACGGCGGGCCTTGTTTTGTCTTTAAATGTCGACTGCTAAGAGGGGGGTGTGTGGCCTTGTTTTGTCAGCGAACCGTTTGTTTGCTCTCTCTCTAAGAGTACTAGTTTAGTCAACCAAGAGACGGATTTTGACCAAACACAACCAAACTTGTTGAAGGTTTACGGTGACCAAACTTTATATGGTGGTTGGAAACTTGACTTTTCCTTATTATGAAAGTGGGCAAGGGGCTTGGTTGAAGGCGCCTCTCTCGGAGTCTCGCGTCCTATTCAGGCGCTCCCAGCACAGGCAGGATACGCGCGTGCGTCGCCCTTTTCACTGACTTGAATTTTTTCCTTCAGACGGCGCACGCTGTCCCATTGGAAAAACAAACAACGGTTGATCCTCCATTTTTGCCGACGTCAGCAATCGGCTCTTTTTTCGCGCTCCTCATTCTATTCCGCCTTTTCCTCCTCATCATCAACATTATCCTCCACCTTTAGGCAGCGACGAGAGTCCGTAATCCCTGGTGAGCGAACGTAGGGACAGAATTCTCGTCAAGTGAAGTGATTTTCCTTGTAGTGAAGTGAGCTTAGTGAATTCCTAACGTAACTGGAGTATTACAATCCGTTTTGAGAAGGTTTTCACTACTTACTGCTTTGGTGTTCGTGAAGGGGGATGACTGCTGTAGGCGACGCCCTCTGTGAGCTCTTCGGCTACCCCAAGGACAACCGCGAGTTATTCGCTGGCTTGGAGGATGCTGCGGAGTACGGGGCCCTCTACCGACACGCTGTCGTGCCCAAGCCTTTAGACCAGGAACGTAAGGAATCCGACGAAGGATCGACGAGAGATCTCTCGGAGGATGAGAAGGAAGACCGCCGCGTTGGAAACCTGCGGCGCATTACAATCGCAGACCCTGGGGATTTGCCGAGACATCGAAGGATTCAAGACGTGCTCGCATCCCGCGCGCTTCCTTGCCTGCTTGCAACAGCGAATCAGTCGAGCCGTCCAACGTCGGCTGCTCGAGGTGAAGTTCGTGAACGCAAGTTCCCGTCGGGAATCATGGCCTGGGAAACTCACACCGCGAGCGTCCTCGCGTACCAGCCGACTGGTGGGTTGGATTTTCCGATGCTCGACACCTACTCAATGTGCTGGTGCGATAGGGAAGAGCATGGAAACAAGGCCGCCGAGAGCGCCTACCTGCGCGAAAGGGTGCTTTCGGCGCTTCCGTTCACGTTTGGGCAACAAGGCCGCGACACCCGAGGGATGCCGGACCTCACGATCCTGGACGCCACCGACCGCCGCCGCATTCTGGTCTGCGTCGAGCAAAAATCGACCCACAACTTGCGGATTCCGGAGAGTCTCGAATCCATCGTGGCCGCGTACGAAAACAACGACTGGCGCACGAGGGATCCTATCGGCCAGCTCGCACGACAGATGTTGCTCAACGATTGCGTGTATGGCGCCATCACTAGTGGCACGCGGACGTATTTTATGCGCGCTGCGATTTCGGGCAACGGAGACCATAGTAGGGTCGAATTTCGCCTGAGCCGCCGATGGTATGTCGGCGAGCCGGAGTACCTTCGCGCGTGGGCGTGGCTCGTTGACGCTGCGAAAACAAGTCCGCAACTGAGGCGCGACGCGCTGCATTGTGACGGGCGCGGATGGGGGACACCAGAAGAAACCGAGGATGGCGAACCGCATAACACCGATTCGCCGCCGCCGCCGCGGCCGCCTCCGCGAGGAGGACCGGATGACGATCGAGGCGGCGACAATGAGAACCCTACCAGTCGAAAGAAGCAGAAAACAGGTGGTGACGAAAAGCTAGTTGCTGCCAATGTCGGAAGCCCGTGGGAGCGGCGGAACACTCTCGGTGTTCCGGAAGTCGAGGCCAACGACATTAAACTCCTGTGGGACAAGCATCTCGGCTACGGGCGCAACGGAAACGTTATCGAGGCCCGCTGGAATGGGCGCCGCGTTGCGGTTAAACAGTTCGACCTCGACCACGGCGATGGTCCGCACTTCCAGCAGGAGATTAAAGCGTACGCTGCCTTGCGACATTTGCAAGGAAAGGCGGTGGCTCGATTGTTGTTCGCGTCGCGTTCGTGGTGTGGGACGCTGCGTCTGATGGGCACCGAGCTCGGCAAGCAGGTCCTGGGCGACGAACCTAATCTCTCGGCCGAGCTGGCGCGCGTACGTAGCTCTCTCCGCCAGGCTGGCTGATCTCAGCCGCACGAAGAACGCACGATCGAAAATCACGTCTGGCAAACTCGACGGCAAACTCGTGGCGATCGACTTGGAGCTCCTAGAGCAAAGACCTTCGAGAACGAGTATTTTGCAGGTTATTATAAGCGCAAAGGAGTTTTCTCCTCCTTGGAACGACGAGCCCCAGTGCTCCTTGGAGTCGCCGACCCAACCGTGCGCGTAGTCGACGAAAATTGCGTTCGTCTCACTCTTCGTCGGTCGCCAGCAGGGGGTGCCTCCGAGAGATCGCCTCGTGGTCGCCGGGGCGCGTTTGAAATCGGGCGCAGTGTGAGAGAGGCGGCAGAGCCAGACTCGCCGGTCGTAGTAGTGTTTGATATAAGCTATATTCGTTTATTTAGAGTCGAGGCAGCCTCCGTGCCTTCAACCGGAATCCAGCAGAGAGACAGTTATTATTATTATTAGGGATCGGTCAAGTTTGGTCAAAAAGTTTGGTGAATTTCTTTCATGTTTGCTCGATTTTGATGTATGATTAAGGAAAAACTCACAAGTGTGGTCACTTTCCATAGAAGTTTGGTCAGTTAAGTTTGGTCACTCCGAAGTTGCATTAAGTTTGATCAATCAACCCTTCAAGTTTGATTAATTTCCTCGTAAGTTTGGTCAACAAGTTTGATCAGTACTCCTCAAACTTCCACAGTATTGACCAAACTTCGGCTTCTTAACTACTAATCGACAGATGTTTGTTTGATTGTTTGTTTGTTTGCGATGGAGGACGGTGCCTCATAAATCCTGAGCCTTGCGAGGGCATCCGCCCTCCCGGCGTAGGTTGGCACCTATTCGCCTCTCGGGCGGGCCGGTTGGCAGCCGGAACGTTCGCAGTGGGACGGGGTATGGCCGGGGGGCGAAGACGGAAGGTTATCGACGAGTTGGTTGTCAGTCACATCGCGGTCTCCTCGTCGCATGGCGACAAGCTTGATGATCACTCTCCGCCGACCCACCTTTCGGCGCCCCTCGTCTACAGGCCCGTGATTCCGGACTGGCTCCTGTCGGTCCGGCCTGGCTCCCATGCTCGGGAGAGGTCTGAAGTTAGTTAGTTAGTTTGTTTGTTTGTTTGTCTGTCTGTCCCTCGATTTAGGGTAAGGATCAGGTAGGCGCGAGAGTAAGGATCATGTAGGCGCGAGAGCCAGACAGTGATCCTCCAAGCCGTCTACGGCGACCTCGCAGACTATTTCCACGACCCGCGGCGGCTCTTTCAGCGCGCCATTCTCACGCCCCGTCGAAACGATGTTGTCGATGCTGACAACGCGCGCATGACCGCGGCCTTTTTTTTCCCGGAGACGAGGCGTCGGAGTTCTTTTCGGCTGACTAGGCTGGGTCGGAAGACGACGCCTCGCTCTTTACAGTCGAGTTTTGAACTCCCTGACAACCAACGGCATGCTGACTTTGATCGCGAGCTTAAAGTCTTCGCAACCTCGACCCGTCGCACGGCCACTGCAACGGTACCAGATACATGATCGATCGTGTCGTTGTCACCGAGGCTCCTCCAACCTGTATCCCGTAAGGCCCGCCGACGCCAAACGATCAACAAGAGCCAGGGCCAGACGCCCTGCGAGGTCGGCGTCCTCTTGCCCAAGCCCGTCTTCTGCCACGTCCAGCTCTACGTGGCTCTCTGTCGATCGGCAACCCCGAGGATATCGTCTTCTGAGTCGACGACTCCACCCTACCCCACACGTGCTGCGCAATACCGATAAGCCCCCTCCCGGCGTCTACACGCGCACGGTAGGTGAACTTACTGGGACCAGGTGAACTTACTGGGGTTTGAGATTGGGACTAGGTGAACTTAGTGACCAGGTGAACTTACTGGGACCAAGTGAACTTACTGGGGTTTTTAGAGTGAACGCAAAGGCTAGCGGCGTGTACGGATCAAAGCACCTTAGATTGGCGGAGGTGAGAGCGACGAGCTCGAAGGAGAGTGGGGTGAGTGGGTGTGACTCACTGTGAGCACGAGTGTGTTCTTGTTCGAGGTGGTCGTGTAAAAGATCTTCCCGGTGTAAAATATCATTTAATTCGAGGATGTTATGACCTGAGTGGTTTAGGGAAACGAAAGACCTCTCGTTCTAAGTATGGAACACCTTTAAAAAAAAATTAAAAAAAAATAAATGAAAATTATCTACAAAAATCAAGAGATAAAAAAAATATTTATTCAAACCTTAATAAAATCAGGAAAAAAAACCAAAGCAGAAGTGTCTTTATTGAAAATTTCACAAAAAATGAGACTTTTAAATAACACGCGTTTTTTTTACGTTTTAACAAAAGCAATAAAAAAAGTAAAACCTACAGTGGGATTTAAAAATGTTCGAATAAGAGGCACTTCTTATAAGACGCCTCTTTTTATAGTAAAACGCCAACAAATAAAGATAGGTATCCTATGGCTGTGTTCCTCTGCTTTAAACTCCAAGTTAAACTGTATTGATGTAGTAACTAAACAAGGTCCATCCTAAGACAGCGCGGCGATACGCAAGGAGAACGGGTAGCGACGCGCGGCCTCGAGAGCAGATTCCCACGGCTTGGCGTATTTAAGCTGGGCCCATTCTCGTACCTTCCATCGTTCGTAGAAGCCACCCAAACCGCGACTCTCCACGGTGGTGTTGCCGTGGTCGTGCGTCATTCTTCAGCAACAAGCGGACATCGGACACCAGACTTACATGGTCTGCGTGAGACGGATCACCCCATGCTGCATCCCAAAATCCGAGAGGGAGCGTCTTTGATAATCGACTCGGGGTCGAGTTAAAACGCGAAACTCGACGACCTCGAGAAACTGCGCGAGCAACGCCCCTCGAGCACCCAAAGATTGTAGTCCCGCACTTGTGCGGGACCGTACAGGACCACGTTCAGGAGTTCCTCACCGTCGCGTACCCGATCCGGAGTTAGCTGTCCAGCTTGATCATGGGACGGCAACGCGAGCACGTGCCGTTACGCCAGCATAAACAACTCGCACGACCGTAAGAGAACACCTCCTTATCCTCCTCGCGCATCTCGACAAACCCCGCCCTGCCGCAAGATCTCCCCGGGAGCTGCTGCTGCACCGTCGAGCACTGTACGAGAAAGTCGGCAAATACAAGCTGCGGCGCGAAGGGATGTCAAGACGTCGACAGCCTCGTTCCGGAAGATCGCCGACACCACCCCTGTAATTCTAACCCAGTCGTCAGTACGAGTCGTCAGTACGAGTCTAAAATATGACAAGTTTGATGTGATTGTTCGAAATTTGATCACACCAAATTGAATGCCACCAAGATTGCCCATACACACGCATCAACATGCGAATACTCACAGAACAACATATACAAACACGGCCTGCGCAAGACAACGCTGATACCACGCTGTTTTCTTCGTCGCCCAAGATTATTCATTCGGATGCGCCTTATTAGTTCGATGTTTATGACAGACTACAGCGAACGATCCCGGTTCGTCATCTCGTGCCTTTAGCGGATGACACTGTTGCAGATGTCTATCAAACGCATATGCCGAGAAGAGCCGCCTGACTGACTAACTAACTAACTAACTAACTTCAGACGTCTCCCGAGCATGGGAGCCAGGCCGGACCGGCAGGAGCCGGTACGGAATCACAGAGGAAAATCACGCAGTTGTGGGGCAGAGGCGAGGGACGAGGACGGACTTGTTGATGGTGGACCGCCACTGCGCGCGGTCTTGTGCGAGGTCGTGCAAAAGCGTCGCAGGCCGCGGACGTGTTGGTCCACGAACAATCGACCTGTCCGTCGCGCTCTGCCCAACCGAGCGAACTCGAACCCCATCCCAGCGCGGACTTTCCGGGTGCTAACCGGCCAGCGAGCCGCCTGACTTGCCCTCCATAAAGCCATTGATGAGGACCGACACGGCCTCGCAGAAGTGTGCTTCGCGCGATAGCTGGATCTTTGTCGGCAAGAAGGTTTGGAGCAGGTGTGCCTCTTAGCACATGTGACGGTATTGTCTACTTGCACATCACAACGACCAGCACGCACATAAAAGCTGCATCTTACATATAGCACTTGAACGACAGCGCTGTCGCGCTGTAGACCATGATGTTGTACGCGCCGTCAACTTGCCGCCCGTGTCGAACATCAGATGCTGCTGCAAGTCGGCCTCGAGAACACACATGCTGAACTTGGCATCTTGGTTAGATCGAGTAAAGTGGAGCCTCGCATTTGCGCGCTCTGAGCTGCGACAGCGTACTCGGCGATCTCTCGTAGTCGTTTACCTTCGTCTGGGCACGCGACTTCTTCTCGGCGTCGTGGTCAACCGACGTCGGCGTGCTACCACCACGCTCCCGCTCGACCTGAGCGACGAAACCCGCATCGATACCGTGTTCGTTTCGAAGTCGAAGGACGCTCCGGAGTCTCAGTGCGACGTGTAGAACCGCTGAAAGCTTGATCACGGCGGGCCTTGTTTTGTCAGCGAACAGAATGTTTGCTCTCTAAGAGTACAAGTTTAGTCAGCCAAGATACGGATTGACTAAACTTAAGTGACCAAACTTGTTGAGGGTTTACGGTGACCAAACATATATGGTGGTTGGAAACTTGACTTTTCCCTTATTATTATTACCCTGTCCATCTCGCGGAGATGATGTTTGATTGCTGCACGCTACGAGAGCACGCACGCGTCGACAAAACGCGATAATATGATGATTTTTTATGACTGGTTCGTCGCCAGACACCGAAGGAGGTCGCACGCTCGTCGAGGTGCTGCGTAATTTGCCAACTCTTCGACGTAGTCCGCCAGCACGAGGTCCCGCTCCTTGGGCCCCCACCAGGATAAAAGCGCGTCGGCAATGCGGTGCACCTTGTGGAGGTCCTCGACCTGCCCTCCTCTGGCGGCGGCGCAAATCGTTGTTGTTGTTGGTGCCGGCGGGCAGTCGTATTCGCCGCCGTCGTACCGGTTCCTCAGCAAGCGCCGGAGAAACGCTTCGACCGGAACGTCTTTTACGACCGTTTCGACGAGGGTGCGTATCGTGGCTGCGATGTCGCCGTGATGGCACGCCGCCGGCAGCGACACGTCGAGGAGTCGGGGGAAGTCCCCGCTCTCCGACGGAGTAAAAACGTTGAGGCTCGCCGACATACCGAGAGCTCGTGTCTGGTGCCACCAAAATGGCGGAATGTAGAGGACCTCGCCCGGCCCGAGGACCGTCTCGATTTTGCTCTCGAAGCGGCCGCGGCGCGCGAATCCGACGCGCGGCGAAAGCCGCGGTTCGTCGCCAAAAGTATCCCAGTTGTCGGGGCTAGCCAAAAGAAACTGCTTGCGGCCTCGAATTTGGGCGATAAGATTTTTCGAATGGTCGTAGTGCGCGAGGGTTCCCGCGCGTCCGAGCCACACCTGGTGCCGCGAGCGATTCGACCGCATCATCCAGGACGTCGGGGCGTCGTCGGAGAGCGCTTGGAAGTCGCCGACCCAGCCGTGCGCGTAGTCGATGGTTGCGTTCATCCTCGCGAAGAACTCCGAGCTCTTCATCGGCCGCCACCTTGGAGTCCCGTCCCGCCGAGAGGTCGCCGCGCCTCGTAGACATACAGTCCGTCGCTGCCCACAGTTGTCACGCGCTTGAATTCTGGCACCTTTTCGGCGATGTAGGAGGGCGTCCACAACGCTATCGCTGGCCACCGAGCGGCGGGGCTGTCCACGAATTTCGGAGGCACCGAGCCGAGCGGTGTCCCCCAAGCGACAGTCTCCACCTCGTCCCGCCGCATCGTTGCGATATACATAGCCGCGGCGGCAAGGACCACTACGAAAACGCTTGCCCTCCTCATTTATCTATCAATTTCGCGCGCGATCTGTCGCGCTAACTCCACGCGTTCGCGGGCGTCGGTGCGGAAGGTGTTCTCCTCTGGGGCGGCGGCGGGTGGCTCGACCTGGGGAAAGCGAGGCTTGCGGCGGCGGCGGCGGCGTCTTGGTTTTTTGGAGTTCTTCTTTGTCGTCGTCGTCGGAGTTCTTCTTTGTCGTCGTCGGAGTTCCGAATGAACGAACTGGCGTCGCGCGCCGGCTTCCAACGACATCGAAGACGACGTGGGCTCGGTGTCCGCTGGTTGCAGCTGTGCCTCCTCGACGACGAGAGCGGAAGGTGGAGGGGTAGTCTTCTTCTTCGCGGTGCCGGCGATCCTTCCGGCCAGCGACTCGTTCCATTTGCTCGTCTTCGCGGCCTCGCCGGCAATCGAGTAGAGCACGTCGGAGAGGCACAAAAACAACACTTCCTCGTAAACCGCTCGCGATTTCTCGTCCAGCCGTCGTTCCGCGAGCGTTTTTCGCGTCGCGTCCCCCGCGCGCGCGGCCGCGTCGTCCTTCTCTTCTCTCGAACGTCGTCTTTTCTCCTTCTCCTCGTCGTCGCGGCGATTCGCGGCGACTTGGCCAAACTCGTCCACCGCGTCGCCGATCGACGACGAGATCCGGTTCCCCAACCCGTGCGACTTTGGGCGCTTCATCCGACGCAGCATCGATCTGTCGGCGTCGAGCGCGGTCGGGTCGATCGCTTTGTACACGCGACCGCTTTGCGACTTTGGATCGAAAAACGTCCGGTCGGCGACGATGATGCGCGAGGGTGTTTTGGTTTTGTTTTTCACGGAGGAGGACCGCCGCCGCCGCCACAATAAACCGCCGCCGGCGGCGGCGGTATATTCTCTTCTTCTTCTGTTGGCAGGATTTGGCTGCTGCTGCTCGGGCGCCACGAGCAATCGCGTTCCGGCGTAGACGTCTCTCGCGTTCGTCAAGTTGTTCCAACGCGCCAGGTCCTTGACCTTGACGTCGTACTTGCGCGCTATTGTGCCGAGGGTGTCGCGCGAATCGACGATATGGTACTTGTTGGTCGCCTCTTCCTGGCCCCCCGAGATCCATTTCCATTCGCGCGCGGTGCCGTCGGATCCAACGCTCAAAACTCTCGACGAATCATACGCGACCGCGAGCACCGCGCCCTCGTGGCCCCTCAGACTCTGGAGCGTCGAGCCCGTGGTGAGATCCGTGACCGCGACCAAGCCGTCGGCCGCGCAGCTCACGACTCGCGTCGCGTCAAACTCTAAACCGAAAACCGGACCTTTGGCGTGCGGCTTGGCCGTCTGGACGAGCTCGCCGTCGGCCAACCACCACACTGCCAACGACCCGTCGGCGAGCCCGCCGATGAGCTCTAATGCCCCGTACTTTATCGCCGTGATCCGACCTTGGAAACTTCGAGGAGCGGAACACGTCTTCTTTTCGCCGCGGTGATACCGCCAGAGCCGCGCGCCGTCCAAGCCCGCGCTCGCCAGCCACGACGGACCCACCTGGAGCGCGAGGGGGGATTTCAGGTGGCCGTGCAGCACGCGCACGCATCGCGCGTCCTGCCATACTCTGATCTTCGCGTCGGCCGACCCCGACACGGCGCGCGCCGCGTCGCAACAAACCGCCGTCACCGTCCCCTCGTGGCCCTCGAGTTTCGTGCCACCGCCACCACCACCAGCAGCAGAGATATCATCATCATCATCATCATCAATGCTCCACCTTATCACCAGGTGGTCCGCGCCCCCCGAATACACGGTGCGCTGGAAGAAGTAGAGGGCAGTCACGTGCTTGGAGTGCGAATCGAACGCCTTGACCATCTTGCCCGAAAGTTTGAGGTCGAAGAGCGACACGACCGTGCCGCTCGCCGTGCACAACAATAGACCCGGATCCTTGTTGTTGTTGTTGTTGTTGTTGCTGCTGCCGGCGGCGGCGTTGAGAGCCACGAGTCTCACGGGTTGTTTCTTGAGGACGACCGACCGCATCAGATCTCCAGTCTCTACTTTGAGTTCCTCGTCGCGTTCTGAAATCCGATCTTCGAGGGATAAGATTTTGTCTCTGATCTGGATTTCCGCTTGCCGCGAGGCTTCCAAGTCTCGTCCGACTTGGACGTATCGCTCCATCAATCGCACCTTGAGCTCTTCTATTTCGAACGCCTGCGCCCTGCCGTGCACCAGCGCTGATTCCATTTGGTCTTCGTCCGAGGACTTGGCGACTTGGATTTCGGCGGCGATCTGGGTGCGAACGTCCGAGATCTTGGCGGTCGCGATACCTTGCTCCTGCCCGGCCTCCTTCAGATTCTGGATATCTTCGCGAAACTTCTTCTGATCGTCTCGGAGCCGCATCGCTCTCCTCGATTCCCTTTGGAGCTCGATTATCGTCCCTCGCTCGAGTCCCGCGTTTTGGATCTTCGCTACCAACCCGTCGAGCCGCTGTCTCGCAACTTGGAATTTTGTAGGAGAGTTTTGTTTTTTTTTTGTTCGGGCACCACCATCCCGCCTGGTCCTCGCCTCGGCCGCGCCCTCCGCGTCCCCGGCTCGCTCGAACGCCCGGATAGCAGCTCGGTACTCGAATAGGGCCATACGCGAGCGACCCTCGAGATCAAAACGCCCTAAACCCTCCAGCGCGACGAGAGCTTTGGTGTGATCTCCCGTCGCGGCGTACGCGGACCCTATTTTCGAAAACTCTTTTTTTGCCGCGTATTTCTCGATCGCTTCGGACAAGTTTCCGCGCCGCAGCCACGCGTCTCCGGGCGTGAACGTCTCGTTCCCAAGTTCCTCGTGGATCGGGGCGAGGTCCTCCAGCGCGAACTGAGCGCGGGTCGCGACCTCCGAGCGCCTGCGCTTCGCGAGGGTTAAAAGCCGCGACCCGCGCGACGATATTTCTCTCGAGGGAGGCTTCCTCCATTTCTCGAAAGCTGATCTCGCGAGTCGCGAGGCAAAAGATCTCAACGCGCAACGCAGCTCCTCTTTCTTCCTACGTCTTTCTTCTTCTTCTCCTGATGATGATGATGAGAAAGGAGCCTCTTGTTGTTGTTGTTTTTTCGTCGTCGAAGCCGCCGCCGCGGAAACGACGAGCCTAAGCGGTTTCTCGCGGCGGCGCAGAGTCCGTTTGGCTCGAGCGATTGACCCCAAACACCTCTCCAGCTCCGTCTCGAGATCTCTCTGGAGTTGCGGCTTGGGAAACCGCTGGTCGGAGCCGTGGATCACGGCGCTGTTCACAAAGCTCGCGGTCAACGGTGCCACGCGGTCCAACTCCGCCTCGACGATCGAAACTCGCGCTCGAAGCGACGCCAGTTCGCGTCCGATCGCGACGCGCGACGCGAATTCGTTCTTCGCCTGCTGCCACTCAGAGGACTTCTTCTTTTTTTCGATGCGAACGGGCCGCGGCTCATCCTCGTCGTCCAGGCATACGCTTCTCCTCAGCCTCAGAATCTCCGGCGGCGCCGGCGGTTCGACGTCGACTGGAAGCTTCTCGAGCTCCAATTCTAGTCTCGCAACGTAGTCCGCCCGCACCTCGCGCTGCAGGACGCCGCCGTAGAAATCCGTGTCGATCAACGGACCTTCGACGCCGCGCGCTCTCCGCAGTTCGTCCTCGTACTCGAGCCTTACCGTCGGCGCGAGCGTGCGGATTGTAGAACGCGAAACCCACGCGGCTCCCGAGAGTTTGGCCGCGTTGATCGCGCGGACCGAGATTTTGGAGTAGTCGCTCCCCGCGCGCAACCCGCGCATCAGCCACTCGCAGCAGCAGCAGCAGCACCGCCCCCCGTTTGGTGTTGTTGTTGTTGTTGTTTTCGTTGCTGGAATAGCGTACTCCGCTCGGCGCGACGCGTCCGCGCCGCGTCTTCCGAATTCGGCGATGTGTTGAGTTATAGTGAGGTGCCGAGTTTCGGTGTAGGAGAGCACGTACTCTTCGATTTGGGCGCCGCCGTCGCTGAAGGGCGGCGACCACCGCACCGCGATCTCGGTCGCTGTCGGCTCGGAACACGTTACGAACAATGGTTTAGACGGAGCGATCGCTGATTTCGTGACTCCGATAACCGTTGCCGACTCCGCGCTCCAGCCTTTGTCGTTCGAGCACCGAACACACAAAGAATACTCCTCGGACGCAGCGAGGTCGGTTATCCTAAACCCAAAATCAGCGACGGGGTCGGCCAGACAAAAAGACGTCGTTTTCATTCTTTTTTCGCCGAGTTTGATCTCGTATTCCAAAACCGCCGACCCGCCGTCCAAAATAGGCGGCTCCCATTCCACAAAAAGCTCCGTCGCCGTCGCGCGACCGATCCGAACATTCCGGGGCGCCTGCGGCGCCGTCGCGACGCTCGACTCTTTCCGTCTTCGCTTGCATTCGCTTTCGTGGAGATTCAATTCCGGCACGAACCTCCCGCAAAATCGACACTGTTCATCACTCTCGGGCGTCGCTTCGCGCCGTCTTACCTTGTGGGGGACCAACGAATCCACCTCGTTCTCGGCGAAGGGCCGCGCTTCGCCGCGCAGCGACGCCCGCATCAGCCGAACGCGCCCTTCGAGACACGCGAGACTCTTCTTGCCGCCGCGCGGTGCTTGTGGTGGTGCCTTCCGCAACTCCGCGAGACTCCGCTCCACCAAGAGCTGCTGCTCCGACCGCGCCATCATCAGCCGCTGCCGCGCCTCCCACCACGCCACCGCACCCTCCATTATTCCTACTCGCTCCTATATCTATGTATCTTTTCGGCCTTTTTACAACAACAACAACAACGGAACGGAACGGAACGGAACGGAACGGAACGAACAACAACAAAACTTTTCTATGTTTTTTCTCCTCCCTGCAAAAGTTCAACGCCGGACTGACTGACTGACTGACTGACTCAGAAGCGCCTTGGCAGATCATCATCATAATCCAAGCCGTCAACCACTACGACCTACGTCGTCGGGCCGAAGAGGTGCTTGACCACAGGAGGGTGCCGAGATGCACCAATCGCTGCTGCTGCTGCTGCTGCTGCTCTCGGAGGAGATCGAACAATAGAACAAGTGGAAGGTGCGCCAGTAGAAGACCCTTGCTCTGACCAAGTCCAGGACTGACTACTGCAAAAGTGCAGTCGCACGCGAGTTTCAAGTCTACGCAGCCAACGAGATGAGATTCTCTGCGGTGCCCCCACCGGCTTCTACGCACCCCCAGAATATTCTGACCGAGAAGGTCCAGATGGAAGCCAAGAATCGCACCGCGCTAAGAACCAAGTTCCTCGCGCGCTCGCCGAGAACGACTTGGTCGATCTTACCATCACGTCACAGGCGGGCGGTTTTCAAGTACTTCTTTAGGTCCAAGCGAGAGAGAGAGAGAGAGAGAGAGAGAAGGCCCAGTGCAGCAGTCCCGGCGTGAGGTAATAATCCTGGAGGTGAATAAGCCGACGACGACCAGGAAAAGTGTCCCGCGTTCGTCGTCGGACAGGCAAGCAAGCTGCCGGACCTCTTGGGCAAGCGCAAAGCCCAGGAGACTGCCCGCGAGGACGAGGCTAAGGGGCGGATGCGGTCGACGTCGACCGCCTTGACGGACGAGGTCGAGGTCGACCACATAATATTTCGACGCTCGCCCGGGCCCACCCGGCTCCTTCCTTCCTTCCTTCCTTCCTTCCTTCCTTCCTTCCTTTGCGACAACGCCTCTTCTCGTGGCTCTCGTACCCACCACCACCACCACCCAAGCAGCAGCAGCAGCAGCAGCATCTAGCAGATCTCGGCATTCTTCATTCCAGAAGAACCGCAGCAAGCAAGAGTCCATTATGTATGTATGTATGTATGTATGTATGTATGTCGTCAAACCAGTAGATCACGCACCGCCAGGCCGGCGGATCTGGTGGTTCGCGTCCGACTTGGAGACGAGCGGGACTTTGCGTTTGAGGAGGGATCGGATGAGGGAGGTCTCGAGGTTGCGGGCCTGGGACTTGTCCCTGGCTGGCATCACGAGGGCGACCGCGTTTTCCCAGCGCGGACCCTTGGCCCGGTGGGCGCGGAGCCGGGCTCTGAGCGCGTCGGATTCGCCGACGTAGAGCTGGTCGCCGAGGTCGAGCGCGTAGACGCAGGAAGAGCCCGAGAGCGGCGGGGGCGGATCGCAGCGCGGCGGTACGGTTACGATCTCGCGGTCGTCGCCCCCCAAAATCGAGCGGACGTGTTGCGTCAAGGTCTTTTTTTTTTGGTCGTCGAGGTCGGGGGAGGTGCCTAGAAACTCGCGGGCACGATTCAGGACCGCCTCGGGGACGCCGGAATGCGCCGCGCACGCCAACGCCCGCGAGCTGCGGCAGACTCCTTCCTCCAACCTATACTCCAGATCGGACTTGACAAAGGAGAAACTGGGAGACGGCAGTAACGGCAACACCTCGAAGAGGTGCGTCGCGAATATTGAAGTGAAGTTTCGGTCCTTGAACTCGATCAAGACCGACGCGCAGAGTGCGGTGGCTTCGGTAGCAGACGTGCCCCTGCCGAGCTCGTCTACGAGGACCAAAGATTTCTCGTCGCATTCGCGAAAGATCAAAGCCAGGTCGTCCATCTCGGCCGCGAAAGCTGATTTACCCAACAACGGAACGTCGCCGCGGGGCGCAGCCCGCAACGCGACGTCGCAGGAGGAGGGTACCGTCCCTCGCGCCGGCGCGTGGAGTCCGCAGGTGGCGAGAATAGTCGCCGCGGCCACCGATCTCAAGACCGTAGATTTTCCGGACTCGTTCGGACCGGTCAAGACGGTCACTTCCCCCGCGCGCAAGTCAACGTCGTTCGAGACAGCAGAGTCGAGCCAGTACGGCCTCAAGCCCTCGAGCCGGTGGGTGTTGTCGACAGCAACATCCAGCAGATCCCAGCCTTTCTCGATCGCGGCGTGAGCGTGTTCTCGCGCTGCGGTCGCGGTCTCGAGCAATCTCGTCGCCGCGAGGGCCGCGTCGAGGTGACGAGAATACACTTTTGAGCAGAGGGTTCGGAGCGCAAGCGTGGCGGCGCGGGTGGCCCGCTCGCAGGCATCTAGGTACTCGGCGAGCGCCGTAACGAGCTCCGGCGTGGTAGACTTTGACCCGAGCGGTTTGTTATGCCTGTCTAAAGGAGACTCGAATCCGCTCACCTTTTTCATGCAGAGCAGGTTGTTCGCGACGTCGTACACGACCTCGCCCGGCAGCCCTGCGACGACATCTACGAGGCGGCGGCGGGCCGCGCGGGCGGCATCTCGTTCGGGAATTATCACGACCTCTCGGAACGACTCTTCGTTTCTGCGGTAAAAAGGATCTTCGCGCGACGACGACGACGACGACGACGACGACGAGCAAAAATCCTCCTCCTCCTCCTGCTCAATGTAGGACGAGATGAGGGCTTCGAGGGGGGTCGTGTCGACGGGAGGCACGAGCTCGAACAACGGGGGGAGCGGGTGTCCCGCGACCTCGCGGGCGGCTCTGCAGGACGCCAGGATGTCGGAAAAAAACGAAACGCGACCTTCGCTTTCGGCGAGGAGACGGACGAGTTTCTGGGGGGGCAAGTAGGGGGTTTTCGGGAAGGACACGTCGGTAAAGCGCAGGAGGCGCTGGAGGCGGCGCATCGCGTCCGCCCGAGCAGCGTCGGGCGGCACCTGGATCCAGCGTTTCAAAAATTGCGCCGAAGATCTTGAATGGACGCGCGGCAGGAGGTGCGGGACGAGGTCGGGCACCTCCTCGGCTCCCGTCAACCCGATCTCCCGGGCCGTTGTCGCAAACAAAGGACGTCGTCTCTCTGACCGCTCGACCCGGACATCCGAGAGGTCCAGCCGCAGCTCGGACCCCACCACCGTCCACAGGTTGTTTTCTAAAAAAATTTCTCGCGCGTCGGGGCAAATGTTTCGCGCCAATTTTTTCGCCCTCCCCCGCTGCCGCCGCGAGGCGCCTTCCGTCACCGGCTCGACGTAGTAGAGGGGGGGGGCACAGTCCGCGCACATCGCGCGCGCCCCGTCCTCCGTGAGCCCCGCCGTCACGACGACCGACCTCGCGTCGACGTCCAACGTCGTCACCGTAACGCTCTCGTCGACCGCCACGCAAGCGTAGGGTTTCGCGTCGCGGAACTCGACGCCATCTCCCGCGTGCACGTAGGTCGGGGCCGCCGGCGTCACGATCTGCGACAACGACCGCGCTTTGCGTTTGGTGCCGGGGGGGTCGTTTTCCTCGTAAACCGCTGCCGAGAGCCCGGCCCGCGTCAAGCAGTCGAGAGTCTGTTGAATGTTGCGCCAAGGACATCCCGCGCGCGCCCGGCCCCCCATCGCGTTCAGGCCGCAGTGCTCGACCAGCATCACGGCATCGTAGCCCCACGCTTCGTAGAATTCCCCAACGCGGACCAACACAACTTTCTTCGGGTGTTCGGCTTTCCACTTGGCGACTTCGAACAACATCGTCCCCTCCTTGCCGCCACTCTCGAACCCGAGGGGATTTGATTTCACGAGCTGCGGGATCAAAGACACCGCGGCGGGCCGTCGAACTTCGCCCAGGATGCTGCTGCTGCTGCTGCTCAGCCCGCGCACCACCGCAACGATCACGACACGCATCTTCCCTTAGGTAGGGGTTATTATTATTAAACCTGTGTGTGTGTTTGTCTGTCGCCGAAAGTAGGCAGCGAGAGCCACACACACAACATGGTGAAGCATAACAACCAAGTCCCGAACGCCCACTTCCACAAGAAGTGGGCGACCTCGAGCCGCGGGCCCCTCAAGGTGAGGACGTGGTTCTCGCAGCCGGCCCAGAAGAAGGCGAGGCGCCTGAAGCGCGCCGCGAAAGCGGCGGCGATCGCGCCGCGACCCCTTGCCCGACTCCGGCCCGCGGTCCAGTGCCAGACGGCGCGCTACGCGTCCAAGACGCGCCTCGGTCGCGGCTTTACGCTCGAGGAGCTCAAGGGTGCGGGGATCGCGCCAGCGCTAGCGAAGACTATCGGGATCTCGGTCGACTATCGTCGCAAAAACAAGAGCGAGGAGTCGCTCGTGAACAACGTCGATCGACTCAAGCTCTACAAGGAGAAGCTCGTCCTCTTCCCGCGCAAGGGCACCAAACCCGCGCTCCCCGAACACTCCGCGCCGACCACGGGGCCCCTCATGCCGCTCGAGAAGAAAGTCGAGGAGGTCGAATTCGTCGACCTCACCGAGGAACTCACCTCGGCTCCCGCGTACGCCAAACTCCGCCAAGTTCGCAACGACAAGAAGCTCGTCGGCATCCGCAAAAAAATTGAAGAAGCCAAAAAAGCCGACAAATAACTACGACGTTTATGTGCAGGCTTCCCTTCTTGGGTGGTGGTGGTGGTGGTGGTGGTGGTGGTAAGGCTATCGTCGTCGTCGTCGTCGTCGTCGTGGTAGGAACAACCACTGCTTTTCGAAACCCTCATTCGACCGACAACTAGGTCTTCTGGTCGATGAGTTGGAAGACGATGACTTTGCGAGATGTTCGGGAGAGGACGGCCCGGGGCACATCATGAAGAGAGTCACGGGACGGCAGCCATGAAGAAGAAGTTTATGCTTCTTACCGCGATCTTTAAATGCGGTCCTACGGGGAAAAAAAAAAATACACGGCGACGAGCGCGCTCGTCGGCTAGCCACCATCGACCACCACCTGGCCTGAGACGCCGAAAAGGTGGATCGCCAAACAAGACGAAACCTCGACCGCGAAGAACGACTACGCTTCGAGGTTACGAAGCCAAACTTTGAACGGGCATTTCGTCGGTTCACGGACGACCGATCTCCAGCGCGGGACGCGACCAAGGCCGGCAGTGCCGTGGCCTTTTTGGTTGGGCTCACGACCTCATAAGTTCGGAGCGCCGCGGATGGCAACTGCCAATCCTGGGCAATCGCGCAGCGCCGCGAGTCTCGGCGACGAGCGACGGCAACTACCTCACCCAAACGCGTTGATTGGGTGAGGTAGTTGACATACCACCCAGGCGCTCGTTGAGACGATCTCGAACGAACGAACGAACGAACGAACGAACGACCTCGGTATCTTCGTCTGGTTCTTTCTCGGCTTGGCGACAGCCGCATCCGAAGGGGAGGGGGGCCGCCAACCCCCAGCGCTAAAGTTTTGTGCCCGGGGAGGAGTCTGCGACCTCCTAGCACGAAAGTTACGGGCTAGGGGGATGTCTGACCTGACCACCGCGCACGCACTCTAGAAGAGGCCTCGAATGCTTGCCGAGCGCCCAGGTGGTCAGCGGAGCTATAGAACTACGGACGGCTTCGGACTGGGTGCCGGCGACTCGGGCGGAAGGGAGCGCCTCTGCTAGCCTCGCGCTCTTCGAGGCCATTAATGACGTAAAAAGAATCGGACAAGAGGAGGCGCGGCTGCAGGAAAATAAATCACATTGGCTCAGCCATACGCGCGACTCCGAGCCTTAAAACTTGTCGGGATGGATATTGCACGCGCCCTGTCCTCAAGACGACGATGATGACGACAACGAACCGCCCGCAGCGAACATGGCGAGGCTAACTAGCCAGACTCCGTCGACGAGCCCGCCCTCGATGAGGAGGAGGACGAGAGCCCAGCTCCAGAGGAGAACCGAACCTCCGCGACTACCTCATGGACCTCGGAGACGCCACATTCTACCATAAGGCCGCCACATTCCTTGCGACCCATTCAGCGTCGCCAACGACCCCCCTCGAAACCCAATTAGGGCCGGCGCGGCAGGGCCTTTGCCAGGCTTTGGTTGGGAGAAGAAAAAAAAAAAAAAAAAGGAAAAAGAAAGGGGGGGGAGGGGGGGAGGGAGGGGGGGAGGGGGGAAAGAGCACTGCTGGTGACTACGACGAGGTCGTTTAGCTTCCCTGCGACTCTTGCGGCATACGGCGTGGCGCAGACGATCACTCTCGCGTTCGTCCTCGAGCGCACGCATCGCGTCCTCGTCGCCGGCGTGCGCTTCTTCTAAACGTTTGTCGCGCCTTGCGACGTGGCAAAGACGATCAGCCTCGCGTTCGTCTTCGAGCGCGCGCATCGCGTCCTCGTCGCCGGCGTGCGCTCCTTCTAGACGATCATCACGCCGCTCTGCAATTGCAAAACGCTTGGCCTCGCGTTGACGCTCGGGCATCGCCGAGCGGTATGCACGAAATCCGGCGTTTCGTGCACCATGACATTCCGTGTACGTTTCGGCTTATCTTTTCGTAATCTTTTTTCTTGTTCCCTGCATTAGTGCCTTTTCCCTACACTACGGCTTGTTCTTCTTAATCTCCTATCGTTTGAACTAAAACTTTACTTTTAGTAAAAGAAAATACGGAAGACCCCCTCTTAGCAGTCGACTGTACCCTTACCCTGATCGCCGACTGTGGTTGCGATGGAGGACGGTGCCTCATGAATCCTGAGCCTTGCGAGGGCATCCGCCCTCCCGGCGTAGGTTGGCACCTATTCGCCTCCCGGGCGGGCCGGTTGGCAGCCGGAACGTTCGCAGTGGGACGGGGTATGGCCGGGGGGCGAATACGGAAGGTTATCGACGAGTTGGTTGTCAGTCACATCGCGGTCTCCTCGTCGCATGGCGACAAGCTTGATGGTCACTCTCCGCCGACCGACCTTTCGGCGCTCCTCGTCTACAGGCCCGTGATTCCGGCTGGCTCCTGTCGGTCCGGCCTGGCTCCCATGCTCGGGAGAGGTCTGAAGTTAGTTAGTTATTTAAAGATAGGGTCGGATAAGAAAACGAGACTAGCCCGCGCCGCAACGACGGGTCCTACAACGCGTGGGCTTTTTCCTTTTTTTGCGTGAGGGGGCGAAAGGATGCCGACTTCACTATGGGGACTAGTTCCATCGCGACGATCTCGCGGCGTGGCGGCACATACTGCTTGAGTACAAATGAACATAGCTCAGCGATCCGTTGAGTCTTCCTAACTACTAATCGACAGATGTTTGTCTGTTTGTCTGTCTTTAAATGTCGACTGCTAAGAGGGGGGGGGGTGTGTGGGTGTCTGTCTGTTTGTCTGTTTGTCTGTCTTTAAATGTCGACTGCTAAGAGGGGGGGGTGTGTGTGGGGAGCATGAAGGATGTGGGTGGGTTTGTGGGGTAGGAGGGATGTGCCTGACGGGCGGAGATAAGTACGCGGGACCTAGTCGGGGTCATCGCCGAGGCGTGGGGCAGGCCCCTCGATTTAGGGTAAGGATCAGGTAGGCGCGAGAGTAAGGATCAGGTAGACGCGAGAGCCAGACAGTGATCCTCCAAGCCGTCTACGGCGACCTCGCAGACTATTTCCACGACCCGCGGCGGCTCTTTCAGCGCGCCATTCTCACGCCCCGTCGAAACGATGTTGTCGATGCTGACAACGCGCGCATGACCGCGGCCTTTTTTTCCCGAAGACGAGGCGTCGGAGTTCTTTTCGGCCGACTAGGCTGGGTCGGAAGACGACGCCTCGCTCTTTACAGTAGAGTTTTCAACTCCCTGACAACCAACGGCATGCTGACTTTGATCGCGAGCTTAATGTCTTCGCAACCTCGACCCGTCGCACGGCCACTGCAACGGTACCAGATACATTATCGATCGTGTCGTTGTCACCGAGGCTCCTCCAACCTGTATCGCTTAAGGCCCGCCTACGCCAAACGATCAACAAGAGCCAGGGCCAGACGCCCCGCGAGGTCGGCGTCCTCTTTCCCAAGCCCGTCTTCTGCCACGTCCAGCTCTACGTGGCTCTCTGTCGATCGGCATCCCCGAGGATATACTCATCTGGGTCGACGACTCCACCCTACCCCACACGTGCTGCGCAATACCGATAAGCCCCCTCCCGGTGTCTACACGCGCACTATAAGTGAACTTACTGGGACCACGTGAACTTACTGGGGTTTGAGATTGGCACTAGGTGAACTGAGTGACCAGGTAAAACTGGGACCAGGTGAACATGCTGGGGTTTTTAGAGTAAAGGGTTTTTAGAGTAAACTCAAAGGTTGGCGGCGCGTGCGGATCAAAGCAGCTTAGATTGGCGGAGGCGAGAGCGACGAGCTCAAAGGAGTTGGTGTGACCTAGGTGAACTTACTGACCAGGTGAACTTATACGAAACTTACTGGGACCAGGTGAACTTACTGGGGTTGGAGATTGGGACTAGGTGAACTTACTGGCCTGCACTTGTCCTAACTACTAATCGACAGATGTTTGTCTGTTTGTTTGTTTGTCTGTCTGTCTGTCCCTCGATATAGGGTAAGGATCATGTAGGCGCGAGAGTGAGGATCAGGTAGGCCCGCGAGCCAGACAGTGATCCTCCAAGCCGTCTACGGCGACCTCGCAGACTATTTCCACGACCCGCGGCGGCTCTTTCAGCGCGCCATTCTCACGCCCCGTCGAAACGATGTTGTCGATGCTGACAACGCGCGCATGACCGCGGCCTTTTTTTCCCGAAGACGAGGCGTCGGAGTTCTTTTCGGCCGACTAGGTTGAGTCGGAAGCCGACGCCTCGCTCTTTACAGTCGAGTTTTGAACTCCCTGACAGCCAACGGGATGCTGACTTTGATCGCGAGCTTAAAGTCTTCGCAACCTCGACCCGTCGCACGGCCACTGCAACGGTACCAGATACATGATCGATCGTGTCGTTGTCACCGAGGCTCCTCCAACCTGTATCCCTTAAGGCCCGCCTACGCCAAACGATCAACAAGAGCCAGGGCCAGACACCCCGCGAGGTCGGCGTCCTCTTGCCCAGGCCCGTCTTCTGTCACGTCCAGCTCTACGTGGCTCTCTGTCGATCCGCAACCCCGAGGATATACTCATCTGGGTCGACGACTCCACCCTACCCCACACGTGCTGCGCAATACCGATAAGCCCCCTCCCGGCGTCTACACGCGCACTATAAGTGAACTTACTGGGACCACGTGAACTTACTGGGGTTTGAGATTGGGACTAGGTGAACTGAGTGACCAGGTGAAACTGGGGCCAGGTGAACATACTGGGGTCTTTAGAGTAAAGGGTTTTAGAATAAACTCAAAGGTTGGCGGCGCGTGCGGATCAAAGCAGCTGAGATTGGCGGGGGCGAGAGCGACGAGCTCAAAGGAGTTGGTGTGAGCTAGGTGAACTTACTGACCAGGTGAACTAATATGAAACTTACTGGGACAAGGTGAACTTACTGGGGTTAGAGATTGGGACTAGGTGAACTTACTGGCGAACTTACTGGCCTGCACTTGTCCTAACTACTAATCGACAGATGTCTGTTTGTTTGTCTGTCTGTCTGTCCCTCGATTTAGGGTAAGGATCATGTAGGCGCGAGAGTAAGGATCAGGTAGGCGCGAGAGCCAGACAGTGATCCTCCAAGCCGTCTACGGCGACCTCGCAGACTATTTCCACGACCCGCGGCGGCTCTTTCAGCGCGCCATTCTCACGCCCCGTCGAAACGATGTTGTCGATGCTGACAACGCGCGCATGACCGCGGCCTTTTTTTCCCGGAGACGAGGCGTCGGAGTTCTTTTAGGCAGACTAGGTTGGGTCGGAAGACGACGCCTCGCTCTTTACAGTCGAGTTTTCAACTCCCTGACAGCCAACGGCATGCTGACTTTGATCGCGAGCTTAAAGTCTTCGCAACCTCGACCCGTAGCACGGCCACTGCAACGGTACCAGATACGTGATTGATCGTGTCGTGTCACCGAGGCTCCTCCAACCTGTATCCCTCAAGGCCCGCCTACGCCAAACGATCAACAAGAGCCAGGACCAGACACCCCGCGAGGTCCGCGTCCTCTTGCCCACAAGCCCGTCTTCTGTCACGTCCAGCTCTACGTGGCTCTCTGTCGATCGGCAACCCCGAGAATATACTCTTCTGAGTCGACGACTCCGCCCTACCCCACACGTGCTGCGCAATACCGATAAGCCCCCTCCCTGCGTCTACACGCGCACTGTAGGTGAACTTACTGGGACCACGTGGACTTACTGGGGTTTGAGATTGGGACTAGGTGAATATAGTGACCAGGTGAACTTACTGAGACCAGGTGAGCTTACTGAGAGTTTTAGAGTAAAATGAAAGGTTAGCGGCGTGTGCGGATCGAAGCAGCTTAGATTGGCTGAGGCGACAGCGACGAGCTCGAAGGAGTGGTGTGAGCACGAGTGGGGTTTACGCCGAACTTACTGGGGTTGGAGATTTGGACTAGGTGAACTTACTGACCAGGTGAACTTACTGGGACCAGGTGAACTTACTGGGGTTAGAGATTGGGACTAGGTGAACTTACTGGCGAACTTACTGGCCTGCACTTGTCCTAACTACTAATCGACAGATGTTTGTCTGTCTGTTTGTCTGTTTGTCTTTAAATGTCGACTGCTAAGAGGGGGGGGGGGGGGTGTGTGGGGAGCATGAAGGATGTGGGTGGGTTTGTGGGGTATGAGGGATGTGCCTGACGGGCGGAGATAAGTACGCGGGACCTAGTCGGGGTCATCGCCGAGGCGTGGGGCAGGCGAAGAAAGGACGGGCCCCGCCCGTAGGTCGTACGCGTGCTGCCGCCGGACGTATGTGCGACGAAGGGTGACGTCCTGCTGGGATCGGGCGGCTTGTCTGTTTGTCCCTCGATTTAGGGTAAGGATTAGGTAGGCGCGAGAGTAAGGATCAGGTAGGCGCGAGAGCCAGACAGTGATCCTCCAAACCGTCTACGGCGACCTCGCAGACTATTTCCACGACCCGCGGCGGCTCTTTCAGCGCGCCATTCTCACGCCCCGTCGAAACGATGTTGTCGATGCTGACAACGCGCGCATGACCGCGGCCTTTTTTTCCCGGAGACGAGGCGTCGGAGTTCTTTTCGGCTGACTAGGCTGGGTCGGAAGACGACGCCTCGCTCTTTACAGTAGAGTTTTCAACTCCCTGACAACCAACGGCATGCTGACTTTGATCGCGAGCTTTAAGTCTTCGCAACCTCGACCCGTCGCACGGCCACTGCAACGGTACCAGATACATGATCGATCGCGTCGTTGTCACCGAGGCTCCTCCAACCTGTATCCCTTGAGGCCCGCCTACGCCAAACGATCAACAAGAGCCAGGGCCAGACGCCCCGCGAGGTCGGCGTCCTCTTTCCCAAGCCCGTCTTCTGCCACGTCCAGCTCTACGTGGCTCTCTGTCGATACTCATCTGGGTCGACGACTCCACCCTACCCCACACGTGCTGCGCAATACCGATAAGCCCCCTCCCGGCGTCTAAACGCGCACTATAGGTGAACTTACTGGGACCACGTGAACTTACTGGGGTTTGAGATTGGGACTAGGTGAACTGAGTGACCAGGTGAAACTGGGACCAGGTGAACATACTGGGGTTTTCAGAGTCCTTACTGGGGTTAGAGATTGGGACTAGGTGAACTTACTGGGGTTAGAGATTGGGACTAGGTGAACTTACTGGGGTTAGAGATTGGGACTAGGTGAACTTACTGGCCTGCACTTGTATGTCTTAGTACAAACTGAAACATAGTTAACGGCTCGTACGAACTTTCTTATCCGACCCTGTTAAAGACTGACAGCATACATTGAACCAAAGGATTTCCCTGCCAAACTGTTGCGAATGGTATGAGGCGTTAGACTAGCGATAAGAGAAAGACGTAAGGATACTGGATACGTGGTGCAGGGGTAAGTGTCATAGCTTCCTCACACTAACTAACTAACTAACTTCAGACCTCTCCCGAGCATGGGAGCCAGGCCGGACCGACAGGTGCCAGTCCGGAATCACGGGCCTGTAGACGAGGGGCGCCGAAAGGTGGGTCGGCGGAGAGTGATCATCAAGCTTGTCGCCATGCGACGAGGAGACCGCGATGTGACTGACAACCAACTCGTCGATAACCTTCCGTCTGCGCCCCCCGGCCATACCCCGTCCCACTGCGAACGTTCCGGCTGCCAACCGGCCCGCCCGAGAGGCGAATAGGTGCCAACCTACGCCGGGAGGGCGGATGCCCTCGCAAGGCTCAGGATTCATGAGGCACCGTCCTCCATCGCAACCATGCGGTCGGCGATCAGGGTAAGCTTCCTCACAAAGCTGCTGGAAAAGAAAGAAAAGGAAAAAATGGGGTAAGTGAGGTCCTCACACAGGTGCTGGAAAAGAAGGAAAAAGAAAAATGGGTAAGTGAGACGCTCACAGAGGAGAAGCTCTGAGGAAGACGTCACAGAGGCATTGTGGCAAGAAAAAGAGACAACAGAGATCAGGGCGAAGATCATGAAGTGAGGTAACGAGCACGAAGCCGGAGGAAGGAAGGAGCTTCCGTACTGCGGGTGAAAATGTCGCTAAGATTGTGAAAGCGGGGTATGTGCTTGAGATCGATGATGTGGTTGCGATGATATTCGGCGGTACTGTGAAAGCGAATGTCAATATGGCGGGTGCGCCGTGTGAGACATTGGAGACGAACTTGAGTGACGGTGGTGCTATTATCAACATACATTGGGACCGTGTGACGAGGGAGATCAAAGTCATCAAAAAGTTTGAGAAGCCAAGAGAGCTCAGCAGTAGCAGCGTAAAGAGCAAGCAATTCAGCTTCGAAAGAAGGACGAGCAAGTAAGTATTGCGAGCGGGAGCAGTAGGCTATCATAGAGCCGCTGAGAAGAAAACAAAACCCAGTTGTAGAGTGGCGGTCATCAGGGTCGTCGGCCCAGCTGGAGTCGGAATAACCACAGAGATGAAGGGTAGAATCGCGACCAAGAATAAGGGCAAGATCCTGAGAACCGTTGAGATAACGCAGAGTGTGGGATAAAGCGTGCCAGTGGGGTTTACCAGGATTGTGGGGGAAACGCGCACACTGATTGACGGACCAAGTGATATCAGGGCGAGTCATGATGGAGATGAAGAGGACACAGCCAACAATACGGCGAAAAAGGGATGCGTGCCATGAAGATGTGATCTGGAGAACCAGGAGCCGGACAATCAGCCGCAGAAAGATGAAGACCTTTGGGAGCGGGAGTGAGTTTGGGTTTACTGTTGATGAAGCGATGTTCGGTAAGGATTTCACGGACAGCATGGGATTGGTCAAGAGTGAGGGTTCTCCGAGGGCGATCACGCGTAATGCGAAGACCAACGTAAGAGGTGAGATCGAGTTCATTGACGTCAGTGAAAGCGCGGAAACTGAGGAAAAAGGCTTGGTAATGGCCAATGCAATGAGGAGGGTGCGCCACAAGAAGATCATCGACGACCAAAACAAGACGGAGGACCACGGTAGAATTGAGGACGAGCTTGTAATGGCAAGTGTCACCAGATCCGCGGACGAAGCCACAATCATTGAGAAGGAAGCGTTCCAAATAAAGCCACCAATTGCGACAAGCTTGTTTGCAACCATACCAAGAGCGACGGAGCTTGTAAACGATTTTGGAACCTTCGGTGGGTTGGCGAGGAGCATAGCCTTCGGGTGGCCAGACATAGATGTCTTCGTCAATGGGAGCTTGAATAAAAGCGGAGCTAACATCCAACTTGTGCAAATCCCAGTCATGAATAGCGACAAAGGTCAGAAAGAAACGGATCGTGACGATGTTGGCAACCGGTGAGTAGGTGTCATGATAATCAATGCCGTGAACCTGGGTGTAACCGCGGACGACAAGGCGAGCCTTGTACGATTTGAAGCGGCCAGAGTCAAACTTCTTGCGGAGGATCCACTTGAGGGTACAAATGTTGCCAGAAAAAAGTCTGAGGGAGGCGAATCACATCCCAACAACCAAGTTGACCAAGAGAGCTGTATTCTTTAGCGATGGCTTGCAACCAGCCAGGACGCTCAGGATTGGTCGGAGCTAAAGCTTCACGTAAATGGGTGGAAGTGATAGTAGTTTCGTCAAGGTCTGAATACTGGGACATTTCTTCAGAAGCAGAGTAATAAACGTGTGCATGAGGATCAACAAGGGTGTTAGCTAAACAAAGGGGAAGGAAGACATAATGAACTAACAAACGAAAGCTAACAGAAGAGACATAAAAAGAGTGACAGGGGGAAACAGAAACGACAGAGGAAACAGAATGGCCCGTATCAACATCAGAATGGCCCGTATCAACATTGTGACAGGATGAAACATGGGCCGTAAAAAAGTTTGTTGGTTGGTCGACTTTGCGCGGTCGGCCCCGTTTGGCACGACGTAATGGTGCACGTTTCGTATTGGCCGGTAACATTGTGGGCAGTGACGCTGGGGTGATCAGTCCCGATAAGGCCGGCTCCGGAGCATCAAAAACAGAAGATAAGGGGCTTACGGTCGAAGATAGACGAGGGTCGTAATAAAACAAGTCAGGAAAACGAGAATCCACGAGAGACGGAGGAAGGGGTTGGGTGGACAGTGACTTACGCAGAGCGAAATTTTCGTCAAAAACAACATCAATCGAGGTGTGGATGACAGGACCTGTGGGGCGTTGAAGCAATATGCGATATCCAGGGCCTGCAGAGGGATACCCAATGAAGATACCGGTTATAGCTTTGGTAGGCCATTTGTCGCCAGTAAGAATTGCAGCAGGACAGCCCTAAACACGAAGAAAATCGACACGCGGGAGTGTTTCATGTAGCATTTCATATGGCGTCATATATCCAGGATTAGAGGCATTTGGCATACGCTCAGAGATGAAGTCAGCCGTTTCCATGGCCCAACGCCAAAAATCAGGTGGACGGTGCGCATGTACCAAAAGAGTGCGAGTAATATCCGCGGTTGCGCGATGAGAGCGTTCCACAACACCGGAAAAAGCGTGAGCCTGTGAAGTTTTGGACTGTGCTGCCGGAGCGCGCCGAAGCGCAATATTGTTGCCCAGACAGAAGGTTTCGAATTGGCCCATAAGAGAGCGGTCACGATCGGTGTAGATGAGGGCAATGCGATATCCGAATGGGCGAACCACGGTAGACAGAAAAAGTTCGAGTTGACGAGCGTTCGTAAGGGCATCGTGTCGTGGAGCAAAGTAACGCGTGCGGCGGCGCGTATGATCATCGACAAACGTGAGGATCGCGCGATCGTGATATATGTAGGATGGGACGCCAGCAAACATGAGATCGGCGTGGATAATAAGGTAGGGCGCAACGGCACGTGGACGAGACAAAGGCTCGGAGGAAGGAGACGAAGTGGAAGCATGAGCTTTACGTTGGCCAACATGCGCAGCATGCATTTTACCGAGAGCACAAGCAGGACAAAAAGAAAGCGACGCGGAGCTCGGGAAAAACGGTGCGCCAACAGCAAGAGAAGACAAACGCCGAAGATAGGCAGGACTATAATGACCAAGACGAGCATGCCAAAGATCGAAAGTTAGTTGAGTGCGTTGAGACACAGCGGGAAACGCACAAGGATCATGGACACGAGGGGAAGAAGAAAATGACACAAAGGTGAAACGTAGTCCGTGTAGGGCACAGCGGTCGTATTGCCGATCCAACAGACGATCAAAAGAAGACCACAGCGACGAAGCAGGGGAATAACGTGATGCGTTTGGCGGTGACGTAAAATACGTTGCGGATAAGCAGGATCAACGGCCTGAATGGTGTGGCAATCGTAACCAACTTGTTCAAGGGAATGATCCGAAAGAATCCGTTTGTCACCAAGGCCAGGAGAGATGAGGGTATGCGGAAACGCGACATGTATACCATGAGGGGCGGAAAGAGTGGGTGCAGGAGAAGGAAGACCACGATTGTCAAGAGGACCAATTGAAGGGAACGTTAAGTGAGCAGTGCCAGAACCGGAAACAGAGCCAGTGCCGATAGCAGAAGTGATGGAATGCTGTTGAGTGTTGTCCAGGTCAGTGAAGCCAGCGGGAGAATTAAAAAGGCTGACGTTGGCGCCGGTATCATAGACAACGAGACGAAGGTTGGTGCTGTGAAGGTAGTCGCACTCACGAGCGGTGAGCAGAGCGGTAAGGGGGTTGGTGGAGGAAAGGACTTGGTGAATGGAGGGGGAGATGGAAAGAAGGTGGAAATTGTAGGACGGGTAGGTGGGTGCAGAAAGGGATGGGTCAGGAAGGGTGACAGCGGTGGAAGGCGGGACAGAGGGTGTGGTGGAGGGTGGCAACGCAAGAAGCGGCGGAGAGGATTGAGATGGTGGCAAGGGTGGATTGGGGGTGAAAAGATGGTGTTGGTAGAAGGGTGGATGGGGCCTAGGTGGGTATTGGGGAGTGGACCGAGGTGGGTATTGGGAATGCAACCGACGTGGGTATTGGTGTTGATGCCGTGGGCGGGCGGTAGCTTGTGAGTGCAAATAGCGCTGACGCTTATGACAATCTTTCTGGTGATGGCCAGGAATACCACAAAAGTGACAAAGATCAGTATGGCGTTGGCGCTTGCGATGAAAACCACGTGAAGATGAAGGTGGGTGACGGAATGATGATCGAAAAGAGGGGCGTGGGCTAGAATGTTGTTGAGAGCGTAAAGCATTGAAGCGATGAAAATACTTTTCAGAAGGATGGCGACCATAAAAGTTGGAGCGTTCACGATGACGGGGACTTTCACGGAACGTAGCATGGACGTGCACAGACTTGGTCTGAAGATAATCAAAAACTTTACTGTGGAGGCGATCAACGAAACCATCATATGTGCGCAATTTAGGATCAAGTGCAATGAGATCCTTATACAAGAGCGAGTCGGGGATTTTCGTTTGAAGCAACTGCAAGGCACTTGAGTCAGGGAAATCTTGATGATGCCGAGCAACTTGAACACCAGTAATGAACTTGTTAAGAAAAGACTCAAGTTCATCGATGTTGTTGCACACCAAGGAATGCAGTGAAGCAATTGCAGACTGAGCGACACGATCTCCATGACCCATGTAAACATCAGTAATGCGTTTGTAAAGCCGCGTGAAGTTCATATCGCGGTTTTCACGGATATCCGCACGATCAGTATCATGCATTGGTAGTGCCATGAAGAGTGCACTGTACCAGCGTTGCTGCTTGAGACCAAATTCTTCTTCAGAGCAGCCAGAAGCGGAAATGCTAGTCCAAGTGTCAGTGGTCAAGATAATGCGATCACCGGTGGAAATGATCATGTTTTCCAGGCGCCGGGTCCATTGGTGAAAAAGATGTCGCTCACCACTGAAAGCATCGAGTTTTTGCGAAAGCTTGCTATCCTTAATTTCGATCGAGGACATGATAAACGATAACGAACCGAACACGTAGCAATGAACTGAAGCCGAGGAGGAGTTGCTGTTGTCCGTGAAGTCAAGCTCAGGGCGTTCGACCTTGGACACCTGGAACACCTGGTACCATGTTGCGAATGGTATGAGGCGTTAGACTAGCGATAAGAGAAAGACGTAAGGATACTGGATACGTGGTGCAGGGGTAAGTGTCATAGCTTCCTCACACAAACTGTAGCCTACATTGTAGAAAAACTCAGGTGCAGCGGTGCCCGTCGTCCTAGGGGGGGGGGGGGGGTTCTCCTAGGGTTGGGTCCTAGGGGGGGGCGATCCCTCCGCGCTATAGGGGAGGCCTAGGGCAGGGGATATCGACACCCCAGCGCCAAGCTTTCGTGCTGGGTGGGCGTTCTTTTCGTGTTCTCGCCCCCCCCCTGGATGCGGCTGTCGCCAAGCCCTCATCAAACTCCATCTCCGAAGAGTCTTCGCGGATGTGTGGTGCTCTCGGCGTTTTTGAAAAACTCGGTCTCGTGTCCGAGGTCCCTGTACTTAATCCGGGCCGCCACCGCCATGGAGAAATTCTTGTGCATGCGCAGTATACTGGCAACTTTGTCCGTCTCGTCCGCGCCGAGAAACGTGTTTCCCTCGGTCAGGACAAGATTTCCAATGCTCAGGCTGCGCTCACAGTAGTAGCGCTGCGCGCCATGTGTACCAATTGAAAAAAAATCTTAGAGGCTCTCGCCATGTCCGGAAGGAACCCATACTGCTCCTTGGTGAGCGGTCGATACAGCTTTCCAACGTCGAGCACAGCCAGATCTGTGAAGCCGACTTCATCCTTCTTCTCAAGTTCAGGATAATGCTCTTTCCAGTTGAGCGATCTCGAGAGCCTGATCCATTGAGTGAAGACCTGTTCAAACTCCATATTGAAATCGGGCATCTGGCTCTCAGGCATAGCAAAAAAAGGCACGTCGCCACTAATGTCGTCCCAAGCGCCGGGTGCGTCGAGTGCCGCCAAGAGACTGCGGGCAGGCGCAGGCTCGGAGGGCGACGCAGACTCGGTGGAAGTCTTTGCCTTTTCGTGGTGGAATGCAGTCCGTGCGTAAATCACATATTCTTCCTTGAGAAACTTCCTGGCCTAAGCTCTCTGACTGGACGACAGGTGCCGGCAGTTGTTAGTCCGAAAGTCAAGAAGGAGGGCAATCAGCTCGCGATCGTTGAATTCGTAGTCGAAGTGACGCACGTAGTTTTCATTATTCCCGCAAAACCGACGCTCACATTCCGAGAATAGCCCGCTCAAGACAGATTTTGCCGGTCTCGCTGAGGTCGTCAACATCGACAGTCTTACGTGGCATGGATTTCGCAGTTATGTTCGGGAGGTCAATGACTTCTAGCGTCCCAGCTCGCAGAGACTCGATGATGTTGTGCTTGATCAATGCGGCGCACGCCCCCCAGGTATAAGCGTTCATGTTGCACGAAAACAACGGCCGCATCCGTTATAGCAAAAATCGCCTCGAATTCAGCCAACGCCACCCATTGCTCATCACTGATTGTCCAGGGGAGTCCAATGTTGGTAGCCGCGTACAGTTTGAGCACGTGGTGCATAGCAGCAAGCAACGAATATAAGTTGGTATCGGGCCCGGAACCTCGTCTTATTGAGGTCGAGCTTGAGCTTCGGCGACTTCCCCGGCTGTATTGGCAAAAGCGCATGCAGATCCTTCAAACGTGTGCCGTAAGAAAAGGACTTGGCTCCATCGTGGCCACCACTGTTCAGCACCTCCTGGCCAGCTGGGAATGGATTGATCACCTGCTTGCCTCTGGATCGTGTCAAGTCGCCACATGCCGCTGCCGAGATTATTGAGATATCATGCATGTCACACGTTTCGACCTCAACAAAAAAATTTTCGGCGACGCCAATTGCAGCCCGGTCTTGAACAATGGTTGCGGCCGCCAAATGGATATCGATTCCCGCACGCTCCGCGACCACAGAACGGAACAGAGAAGCCGTGCCGGAATCGGCTCCGTCGTCAGCTGGAACGAGGCCCACGCACACCGTATCAACGCCACTCCAATCGGGCCAGATGAGGGATAGGCCAATGGCCTGTCGCTTGAACTTATCCTTGAGTGTCCCCGCCGTCATGCAGCACCTTGGCGAATGGATTGCCGAAAGCCGCTTCATAACACTCCGTAACGACGTGCATAAAGATTCGAACAAAGCAACGATATTCAGCGTCCACCCATTCAAACAGCGCCTTTCGAGTCATGAACGAGGGCGCTTGCCTTTCCCGCCACCGCCGCGGTAATACGCCTCAATTAGGTTGCGATAATCTTCGTCGTCAAAGGTGCGCTTGGAAATCCGCTGCGACGTGTACGCGTAGTGCCGAGCCGAGAACGCCATCAGGGAAGAGTGCTTTGCCTGGCTGGGCATGGCCATGAAGTATCTCGTAATATCCGATTTACCCTTCGAGGCTGCCACGACGCCCACAGCCGTCATAACGCCCTCCTTTTCTTGGTCTGTCTTCTGTTTCTTGGTGAGCTGTTGACGTCCCAGCTCGTCCTCCGGATGCGCAGCCTTGAAGTGGGCCCCAAGAGGGCTTGGTCGTCTGTCTGCTACGTGCCTTTCTTGAAGTCTCTCGTCACCTTCAGGCGCTCCCAGCACCGGATACACACGTGCGTCGTCGACTTCCCACTGGTCAACGCGGCCAGGATGATTTTCCTTCAGTCGACGCGCGCAGTCCCACACATTGGAAAACCCTGGTTGATCGTCCACTTTTGTTGCCGGGCGTGTTCCACGTCACAACATCGACGTCGCAATCGGCTCGTTCTTCTGAACTTCCTCCTTCTGTTAACACCGCGTTTAAATTCCTCCTCATCATCAACATTATCCTCCACCTCCAGGTAGCGCGGCTCGACTTGGCTCATCAGACTTGGCCGGCAGCCAAAGTGAATGAACGTGAAGTGAACATTGGACTTTGGACGAAAATTTTCGGTGAAGTGAAGTGAACCAAATTCAGCGAACCTAGTGAAGTGAGCCCGGTGAATTCCCAACGGTGCTTTTTAACCCTCTTTCATAGCTGCGTGTGACGACCCCAACCTTGGGGATTTTGGACCCCCCTGTTTGTCGCCAAGGAAGGGATGATGCACCTCTACTTCCCTTGGATTCGACCGAGCTTGTTTTTATAATACAGCGCCACCCTTCCTTATTAAAAAACAGTCGCTGCCTCGGCCTTTTTTGAGTGTGGCGATTTCTTGAACGCAGGTCTGCCGGGTCCTCCTGCCTGCGTGTCAGCCTTAATCGCCGACTGCAGCCCCCGTGTCTCTTCTTTGTTCGGGAGCCCCACCTTTAAAGAAAGAACGCTGGGCTGCATTCAAGAATGGTTGGTGTCTGGCGCGGCTCTTTCTGTTTTTAAACCCATGCGCCACGGGCAGCCCGGATTTGGCCGCGAATCGCGGGGTGCGCGACTCAACGACCTTTTGTGGGAGCCAACAGCCGTCGTAGAGTTGGTCAATGTCATCGATGACATACCCGGAGCCCCTACTTAACCGAGGAGGGAGGGAGGGAGGGAGGGAGGGGGGAGGGAGGGAGGGAGGGAGGGAGGGAGGAGGGAGGAGAGGGAGGGGAGGGGAGCCCTTGATTTCCCGACGATGAGCTTCGAGATTCCGACAACATGGCCATATTCGTGACGCGGTCGTGCTCTTTTCATCATATCTGTGTGTGTATTTGTGTGTGCTTGAGTCTGAAAAATGAACATATTCTCTTGACGAACTGGTTTGTGGGTCGCGCGCGCCGACGGGTCCTCCTCCTCCTCCTCCTCCTCCGTAGGGAAAGCTAGGCACGAGGGCAGATTCAACAACAACAACAACAACAACAACAACAACAACAACAACAACAACAACAACAACAACAACCACAACAACAACAACAACCCAATGCACTTCCAGCCACAAATTCCAAGCCCCCCCCCCTTCTTAAACAACAAAAAGTGAAAGTCGACTTGTGAGAACTGAAATGGGGATGAGAGAACTATAATGGGGACGTGGTGCAGGGGTATAAGTGTCATAGCTTCCTCACACAGGTGCTGGAAAAGAAAGAAAAGGAAAAAGGGGTAAGTGAGGTCCTCTCACACAGGGCTGGAAAGAAAGAAAAGGAAGAAGGAAAAGGGTAAAGTGAGACGCTCACAGAGGAGAAGCTTGAAGGAAGACGTCAGGAGAGGCAGTGTGGCAGAAAGAGACAGGAGACATCAGGGCGAATTCGCGAGGTGGTAACGAGCACGAAGCCGGAGGAAGGAAGGAGCTTCCGTACTGCGGGTGAAGATATCGCTATGTTGGAGGTCAATGATGTGGTTGCGATGATGTTCGGCGGTAAAAGCGAATATCAATATGGCGGTGCGCCGCGGGAGACATTGGAGACGGACTTGGGTGACGGTGGTGCTATTATCGAAATACATTGGTACCGTGTGACGAGGGAGATCAAAGTCATCAAAAAGTGGAGAAGCCAATAGAGCTCAGCAGTAGCGGCGTAAAGAGCGAGCAATTCAGCTTCGAAAAGCCAACGTAAGAGTGAGATCAAGTTCATTGACGGTCAGTGGAAAGCGCGGCTATGGAGGAAAAGGCTTGGGAATGGCCAATGCAATGACGAGGGTGCGCACAAGAAGATCATCAACGACTAAAACGAGACGTGAGGACCACGGTAGAAATTGAGCACGAGTTGTAATGGCAAAGTGTCACCAGATTCCGCGGAACGAAGCCACAATCATTGAGAAGGAAAGCGTTCAAATTAAAGCCACCCATTGCGACAGCTTGTTTGC